>NW_004624753.1:7023940-7060426 GCF_000247695.1 Heterocephalus glaber
AACAAATGCTGGCGGGGCTGTGGGGAAAGAGGAACCCTGCTCCACTGCTGGTGGGAGTGTAGCCTTGTGCAAGCACTGTGGAAATTAGTATGGAGATACTTCAAAGAAGTAGGACTGGAAGTGCCATTTGACCCAGCTATTGCTGGTAGTACTGCTCCCAGTGCAGAGGAAGGGGCTTCTGGGCTGCTATACCACCACTCCCAGTGCAGAGGTAGGGGGTTCCAGGCTGCCATATCACTCTTCACAGCGCAGAGGTAGGGGCTTCTGGGCTGCTGTACCACTGCTCCCAGTGCAGAGGAGGTGAGACGCACGGGCTCCAGCAGCATTACCCACATCAAAACGAGAAGACATGTAAACAAGTCTCAAAACCAGACTTCCAAATCACCTACAGCAACCCCAAGGGGAAATGAGATGGAACACTCTGATACTCAACCACCTGGACTCCCTGAACTGGCATATAAGAGGATCTGGAAAAAATGAAATCAGAAATAATTTCTCAGATAACAGCAGAGATTGTGGTCATAGTGCAAGACATGATTAATAAATCTAGAGAGGAGCTGAGGAACATGATGGATTCCCAACATATGAAACAAATGGAATCCATAAAACAGATACAAACAGATTTCCAAGAGATTAAAAACTCCATTGAAAGTCTACACAGCACAATGAACCAATGTGAGGACAGAATTTCAGATATAGAATATAAGATTGCAATTAGTGACCAGGAAAAGAAAAATTGCTTCAAAATTGTAAGGGACCATGAGAAATCAATCCAGCAGCTGCTAGACAATGCAAAGAAGAATAACATAAGACTGATCGGAGTCAATGAAGAAATAGGAGTGAGTGCAGATGACTTAAAAAAACTGTTCACGGAAGTGATGGCAGAAAACTTCCCAAGCAGGGGAAAAGAACTTGACATACAAATAACTGAGGCATATAGGACTCCTACTAGCCTTGATTAAAAGAAAAACTACACATATTCATATAATTGTTGAGATTCCAGAACCCCAACAGAAGAACAAAGTTCTACAACCAGATAGAGAAAAGAAACAAATCACGTACAAAGGAAAGCCCATAAGAATCACAGCAGACTTCTCAATGCAAACCCTCAAGGCAAGAAGAGCTTGGAGTGATATATTCCAAGCCCTAAAAGAAAATAGCCTCCAGCCCAGATTGATGTATCCTGCAAAATTATCTGTCAAAATTGATGGAGAAACAAGTTACTTTCACGACCCAGCTATTCCCCTCCTGAGTATCTTCCCAAAAGAATTAAAAGAATCATACCATAGTGATATATGTGCACCCATGTTTATAGCAGCACAGTTTTTAATAGCTAAAACTTGGAAGCAGCACAATTGCCCATCAACTGGAGACTGGATAAAGAAAATGTGTATTTTTTAAAAAAATAAAATGGAGTACTACTCAGCCATAAAAAATGAGAAATTAGAGACACTGATAACTAAATGGATGCACAGAGAGGTAATACTCATAAGTGAAATAAATAGGACACACATGTGTAAATATCAAATAGTTTCCCTAGTGTGAGAAACTGAACGTGTAAATAATGACTAAAAGGTATAATAGATAATGTGAAATAGGAAGAAAAGGGGCAAAGGGGAAGAGGAACTGACAGGGGTAGGGGAAAGAAAGAAAGGAATGGAATTAATATGAGAAAATGGAAAAATGGAAACAACGTCTTTGTAAATCGGGAGGGATGGAGGGGTTGAAGGGAGGGCAGGGGAAGGGGGAAAAATCAGAACCAAGAGAGACTATGTAAAGGTGCAAATTTCCAATGATGAATGTCATTATATTGTATACCTAAAATGTACCAATAAAATTAATTTAAAAATATATCCAAAAGTAAGTCTTTGCCTGTGCCTATGGCTTCAAGTATTTCTTCTGTTTCCTTTTAGTAGCTTCAGTGAATTTATACTTCTGTGGTTTGAAATCATAGAGCTGAATCTATATGCCATATACAACTTCATTCACTTAGTCTTTCAAGTGCCCACTCAGCATTAATGAAAGACTTTTAAAATGATTCCCAATTATTCTAATTTTCTTCTATCCTGGCATCCAAATGGTGTTTGGTGTACCTGTTTGATCTGCTGTTTTAAATGGCATATTTGAGATTTTTTTCTTATCTTTTTGAAATACTGCAAACTCAACCATAAACTGAAGAACAGCTTCAGAGAGCGCTGAGGGAATGGAGAGAATACTCACTATGGTAATAATGAGCACGAGTCTCATATTTTAAAGGAACTATAAGTTTAGCTTTGCTGTTTCACTAGAACAGAAGTGTTGTAAACAGTCAAAAATCACTATGTCCAGACCTAATCTCCCTTTGCTCCATCTTATTCTATAAATCTTCATTTCTGCCCTTCAAACTATAAGAGAATTGACCTCATTACTATTTATAGAGACTTTGCTTCCACAAAAGCTCAAGGCTCTTCTGAGGCTTTTAATACTACAGCATATATCACAAGGATTTAAATCAGTTTGTTATTATATATTTCAAAATTTTCTTGTAAAGAAGATTTGTACCACATTACCCCTTTAACAGTTTAAGGAGGAGGAATAGTTCTTAATCTACACTTACACAGCTGTGTGAAAGGAAAGCATATTCTAATCATATCAGGCAAATTCTCCTGAGAAGCTACAGAGCATTCTACCTTCGGACAGACTGTATTCATATATCCGGCCTGTGCTCTTTTCCTTTGACTTTCTGTTTTGTTTTGTTTTCTTTTCTTTTTTTGGTACCAGGGATTGAACTCGCGACCTTGTGCTTGCAAGGCAGGCAGTGGAACCACTGAGCTAAATCCCCAGCCTGACTTTCTGTTTTGATGAATAGTTTTCTTTAAAAGTTAATCCTCTCATTGTCATGTAAGGGGCCATAGTTGTGTGAACACACCTATATGCAGCTCTTCTTTTCCTTAGAATTATATACTAGGAAAAATGTTATACTTGTCATGGCATCTCCGTATGCAGAACAAAGTATGTAGAACAAATTTATATCAATAAATAGTGTAATCACTACACATTGTACACAGGGAATAAATTATCATACTGTACTTCTCAAATATGTAAAATTATATGTAAATTAAAAATAAGATTTTAGATTGAATTAAAAATAGTATAGCTTGAAGAAAGAAAGGAAAATACCTTTCCACAAGCTCAAGTAACAAGATAATGAATTCAAGAGCAGAATTCATGGACACAAAAGTTTTGTTTTATTTTTACAAAAGTCAGAATGGAGTTATAAATCGCACAACACTGCATAAGGGATTACAGCAATCTCTGTGAAGAGCTGGCAGTTTTTTGTTTTGTTTTGCTTTGTTTTTTTTATACCTCAGGCTTAGCCCTCCATCTGGACTGTGAGATTTAGACTTTGTTAACATGAAGCTAAGCATAGAAGAAGTTCCCTCAAAGCAATCATATCAATGAAATTATACAGAGCTTTAGGTTAAAGTCACAATTATTCAGTTGCTTCACTTTCCTTCTGCTGAAAATGGTAACAAATTGACAAGGCTCAAAAATTTCTGAAAATCACTTGGCTTATCCACATGCTAATTTATTATCCTGCAGCTTTTAAATAAATAAAAATCCATTCATATAAACCTTTATATGTAAAAGTATTTTAGAGTTTTAAAAATAAACTGTGGTTCTCATACGTAGCTCCTTTATTTTCAATAGGAATCCATGTTTATTGTTTTAAAGTGATATTGTATAGGAGTTATGGGTTCATTCTCCTGAAGAAACCTCAAAGATGAGGGAATCAGGTATAAGTCTCTTTATACCTTATGATCAAAGTGTCAGACTTTGTACTATTAAGTAAAATTAAACCTCAGTCTTGTTGTATATTTTTCACACTAATAGCCAGGTGGTTTAATATTGATAATCTCTATAATGCCCATTTCTGCCTTGTGATTGTTACCATTTGTTAGTGGAATCTTGCTTTAGCTACCAGGGGTTCCATATTGGAAGATAATACCAAACTCTGGAAATACTTCTTGTACTTGTGAGGAGAAATTGTGATGTGCATTTTATACTTAGTGAATGTTCCCTCTTTTTAAAAATGAATAAGATAAAAGAGTGTATGAGTCACTGATAGCTTTCTTTCAGCCCAATATTTGATTTTTGACTATATTTCATTTCCAAGCAATTCTACATAGACTTTTTTTTTTCTTTTTGTTTTTCTTAAATTCTTTTATTGGTACATTTTAGGTAAACAATACATTTACATTTATCATCGGGTGCTTGTACCTGTACATGATGTATCTTGGTTCTTATTTTTATCCCCATAACCTGTGTGCCCTTCACCCCTCCACCCTTCCCTATTCACATAGACTTTTGCTGTATTTTTTTTGGGGGGGGGGTACCGGGGATCAAACTCCGGTCCTTGCGCTTGCGCAGCAGGTGGCAAAACCACTGAGCTAAATCTCCGGCCCTTTTGCTATACTTTTTGAAGTTCCATGTGTGTGTGGCCAGCCTGAAAGAGGCAAAAGAAGGAGTAGTGGCTGTGCTGGATTATTCTGAGCCAGTAACTGACCTGATTGCTTTTCCTTTAGGAACCATATATCAATTGGGCTTGATTTCTAAGAAATGGTTTGTTATACTTGAAGCATAGCTGTTGGCTCCTTTTAATAGCAAAACGCAGAAGCTGGAAAATAGCTTTTAAACAGAGCTAGCCTATGTAATTTCTCAGCATAATCTTTTTATAAAATTTAACAAAAATCCTGCCTTCCAACTTTTGCATTCCATTTGAGCCTAATCGCTTTGCGGGTTTTGATGATCTTGCAGGTATGGAGCAATGTACACTAAACACAATGTTGACAAAGGAAACTCACTAGCAAGGGTTTCATTAAGTGGGGATTAAGCTAAAACCCCTTCCCAGAATTGCCAATAAATGAGACTGTAATCTAAAATTTCACATTAAGTTTAGCATACCTAAAATGTGTATGTTTGCACGTGTGTGTGTGCGAGAGCAATTCCCAAAATGAGTTGTTGGAAAAAAATTTTATTTAGTTGGCTGAAAAAGTAAAAATTTTCCTTGTAAGTATAAGGTACTAAGTGGGGGAAATCCTACAACTTAAGTGTACCTAGTAGACCTGCATCCAAGGAGATGCACACGTATATTTTAGATAACTGAGAGACTTAAAAGGTGAACTTTTCAAGCTGTATAATTCACTTAAGCTTTCTTTGGGAGAATATCTTTTTGAGAGAATATTTTTGATATCTAATTTACATATTGGAGAGCTTTAAAAAAACCACTCCTAAAGAATATTTTGCAGCCAGGCATGTTGGCACATACATGTAATCCCAGGTACTAGGGAGGCTGAGGCAGGAGTATTGTGAACTTGAAGCCACCTTGGGAAACCTAATAATAAACAGAAATAGAAAATAAAATAAGAATAGAAAGGGCTGGGGATGTAGCTCAGCACTAGAATGTCTGCGTAGCATGCCCAAGGCCCTGGGTTTAAGATCCAGCACCAAACATACGAAAAGGACATTTACAGTTTTCCTTACATTTTCTACTATATCTGAATTTAGCTATGATTATTAAATTACACTGAGGCAAGACTAAAAGTTACCCAGCCTTGTATTTTTTATTAATATTTTCTATTTATATGTAGTTTTGGAGGCATAATGGTTTTGCTCTATATTTAAATAATATTTGCTATTTTTAACTGTATTTTTAATGAACAAATAGTATTTTTAGATTTACTAGTTTGTGGTCTATGCTTAAATTTAATGGCTAATGGCTAATTAAATTTTGGTTTGTGTTGTTATAATCTAATTTTAATCGTGCAGTTTGTGACAGATTTGGGGACATTCACAAAAACTGGTCCTGAGAGCTTCAATGGACTCCCTGGAAAATTTGGTTCAGTGCTTGCTCTAAGAGTGATAAATTATATCCTGCTCTTGCAGGTGAGTCAACAAAAGCTCTGCAAAAGTAAATGACTTGCTGCAGGCCTTCCATTCAGTTTGGATATTGTACATGGAAATGAGAAAACAGGTACATTTCTCATCTTGTTTAGTTTGGTTCATTGAATCACACTGAATATTAACTATTTACTTACTTTCACTTTTTAAAAGTTTTATTATGGAACATACTGATTCCAAACATTCCAAATTATGGAACAATAATTTAATCCAGATAAAAATAATTATCAATTTATGACAATCAAATTTTAAATCAATATCTGGATTTACTTTCCTTTCCCCATATTTTAAAGTAAAGCTTAGACATCACACTCATAGAAACAAAAGATAAAATATAATTTAGGTTTGTAGTGATGCTTTCATAGGTCTGCAGGGTTTTAATCTCTCCTATTTTATACATATATGTCTTTTTTCATGCTGAGAATCTTGCTTCTCAGGTGTTTGTTAGAAATAGAACATCATCATGTTCAATATTAATTTTTTTGTGCATCAGTCACACAACAGCCTTGGAGTAACAATACCAATGAAGCCACTGACAATATGATTGCTGAGAATTATGTGTGTGTGTGCACATGCATGTGTGTGTGATTCTTTGTTTCCTTGTATGAACTATATTTTATTTAATTCCCCTTGAATTACTTTGAGATGGTGGTAAACTGTGCAAATAAGCTAGTGAATGTTGATGTATAGGGGAGAATTTTCTAGAGATTATTGGAAGTATATGCTGCTACAAAGCAAAGCACAATGTTAGTAACTGAGTGGGTGAAGAAAGCAAATTTTTAATATGCTGCATTGGTCAATAGTGCTTGGGTCATAACTAGAATACCATGTATATTTCTTCATTATTTTCTGGAGACAAATGAAAGCATTATGAAAACTTTAAGAATACTTTTAAGAAAGAAACATCCAGCTAGAATTAGAAAAATATTGCTAGAAGATATAGAAAGTAGAATATTGAAAGTAGAATCACCTAAATTAATCAGTTCCCAACTCTTCTGAAGACGGAAAGAAAAGACTGAATGTAAGATTGAGGAAAGTGAAAATCAATCAATGATTTTAAAGTATTTTTACAAGCCTTAACAATGTTACATGTTGTAGAGGAAATCAGAATACATAGGATGCTATTTCTGCTTCCAGAATTAATGTCATGAAAGATATTCCCAGGTCGTCTTCCCAGCCCCTTTCTCACATGTACTTAGAGGTGGTCTTGAAGCAGTCCTAATGTTCCTGCTTGTCTCTGATCTGAACATGGCTCATTTGTTTAGGTATGTATGTGTAGGAACAATCAGATTGTCCCTTTTAGTAAATATCAGTGGGGACCAAAAGATTTAGCTCTCTGTCTGGATTAGGCTCTTGAATATCGATTTTGTATCAACTATGTTCAACACTCTGGAACTGAAAAATGCCTGTCTTTTTCCATGTGAGCCAAGTTGCAACAAAAACCAAGAAGAAAGTAGCTATACCGAGCAGCAGTGCAAAGTGGTGAAAGAGAGCAGTCCCTGGCTTTCAACAGCTTCCCAGTTTTCACCTCAGTTTCTTCTGGAGTCTTAGCTCCGTGTCTGCCATTGGATTGTGTAAGACATCCTGAATTCTTGGAACAATTTCTTACTCTTTTTTGTATGTATGTTTTGCTTTATTTTATGTGCATGCTTAAGCCAGTGTAAATTACTCTCTGCTGTTTGCAAACAAAAGAATTCCTGGTATACTTGGTTATTACTGGTACTGATTCTTAAATCAAAATTCAATGCATGGTGGCTGAGAGGTCAAACTCTGAAATATAAGAAGTGATAGAAAACTATAGTAAATGTTTAAAAAAACTTATTCCAGTAAAAGGCACATTGCCAAGAATGATGGGATAAGTGTGTTCAAAGTGAGGGGGAGTATTGTGAACATTTTGATGCGGATTAGTGGCAATGTGTCTTTTACAATAACAAACATAAGCATTCATTGTATTTCTTGATCATACTTCATACATTTTAAATGTGTGATCTTGGACATTAATATTAACCTTCTTAAGGATAGGTATATTGCTTTGATACAGAACATAAGGAGATAAAAAAGGACTCAAATTAGAGTAGGAAATTTCTAAAATGCTGGAGTAACAGGTCTTGACATCTAATTTGAAAACATTTTGTTACAGACCTTTTTCTCCATCATTTCTTTACAGTTCTCAGTCCATGTTGCTCTCTGTAATGCTTTTTTTTTTTTTTTTGGTACCGGGTATCAAACTCGGGTCCTTGCGCTTGCTCTCTGTAATGTTTGGTGGGGGAACTAAAGAACATGAATTTTCATATTGGCTTTTCTTTTCAATATCATGAGTAGAATCAAAACTCTTTGGGAAGAAAATTATGTAAAGCAGGTGTACATGAACCATACCTTTAAATGCACCCAATTTCATTGGAACCATATCTACTGCTTTTGTGTCAAATAGAGAAGTGAGATAGCTTAAAAATATTAAGCATTATTTTTCTCTCAACAAAAAGCTCCATTTTCTATCTCAGATTAGTGTGGTCTCAAGGGATTAATAGCTGATCTAACAGAATAAATCTGAAACAAATTGCTCCCACAATAATCCTTTTCTAGAATGACATGGTAATCAAGAAAAAAAACCCACAGGTGTCTCAAAAATGAATGGACTTGGTGAACAATGCCTTCATTATCTAATTAAATAAATGTAATCTTTTACCTTTACAGATAAAAAGATTTTAAAGAAATAGGTATAGTTATCTGGATTCATCTAATTTTTAATAATTGTGAATCCAACGTAAATAATTTAACATGAACAGATTTTTTTTTTTGGTACCGGGGATTGAACTTGGGTCCTTGCACTTGCACAGAAGGCGGTGAAACCACTGAGCTAAATCCCTGGCTCTACATGAACAGATTTTGTGTGATATTTTTGCTCATTCAAATTGTACATCATCTGCCCACAAAATGACATTCAATAATAGTCTGATGTCAGTGAAATTCAAAGTGTAATTAATGTCTAAAGCTGCCAAACAAAGAAGCATCATTGTTTGAATGTTTTCTAGGGGGATGAAAATTGCAAGTAATGAATTTTGTAACCACAAGTTTGGTTTTCATCCCTGACTGTTTATCTAAATGATCATCTACACACCTTCTGAAATCACATTTTCTGTAACAAGGCAAGATTCCCATAATAATACCATGGTTATTGACTAAATCAGTTGTATCAGAGGTCAAAAGGTTTGAGTTGGACAATTGAAGTGAAAGATCTTTTTTCCCCTCAACAGCTTAGTATACTAAAAAGATTCCCTAATTAGTAGTTTATATTTAGGTTTAATGCTTATTTTTATTTAATATATCTTTTTTGGTTATCTCAGCTGTTGGACTTTGACGAGCTGAAGAAACCATTGCAAATAGAGTTACAAAGGAACTATTTCAGGTGGAATATAACATGATATTTGAGGTTTGGGGATATAGCTCATATAGCTGAATGGTGGAGCATTCTCCTAGCATGCTCAAGGCCCTGGGTTTGATTCCCAGCCATGTGACAAAAGCCCACTAGAATATATATTAGATGGTCTATGGGAAAATACCATTTGATGCCATTAACAATGTTTTAAAAATATAGGAGGGATGATTTAAGTATGGATTAGATTTGAATAAATACTGTATTAAGCCCTCAGAAACAATTTTTTTAATTCTAGGATTTCTTAAAACTTTACAATAGCAAGCAATTGGAAAAAGATAATTTTTCTGAGCAATTGATATAGGTAAAAATCCAAATGTTCAAAAATATGGTTCTTAAATTTCCTTACAGACCGATTCATGTTCAGTTTCAAATCTAGCAAGGAAGACCCAAGTGTGTTTTTTATTAAAGCTTAAACAACCAGCTAGTGTAATGTTCCTGAAGTTTCATCCATCATGCTACCAATTTCTTCATACTAGGGAAACATTATATTCTCTTGTTATGTCTCAAAGACAAGAAACACATTCAAAAAGTTTTGCCAATAACAAATGAATAATTGAAGCAGTGGAATTCATAGACAGCCTCATACTTGCTCAATGGTGTTCAGAAGGTAGGGCGAGGAGATTTTCAGTGCATTTTGCCATAGCATGAACTGTGCCCAGTTGATTCTTAAGTGGTGAAATCTACAGACTTACTTTTGGTTTTTTTCTGGTCCTATGGAATTCAGAGCTCATGCAGCAATTAGTAGTTGAAATAGCATCAGAAATCACCATGACTGTAGGTTAGGAAAACAATTCTTTCTGTAGAGCATACAAAAGAAAATCAGGACTAGGCTTTTAGTAGAAATTATGGCAGGAAGCAATAAAGAAAACTTATTGTTCTAATATTGTTAGTAGATTAAGAGTGTGTATTCTTCACGAGAAAATATCTGAAAGTTAGAAATCAGACAATGAAGTGAATTTCTTTACTTAGCATAGCAGGCTATTGCATCAGACATGATCAAGAAAACTTGTAACATGTTTCCCTCTGAAGTTCGCCCTGCTCTGTATGTCTCCTTATGTGAAGCAGGAAGTTTTGATATAAACATCTTGCCACTATTCTATTCTGCCATTTTGACTTAGGAAAATGTATTCTTAGTAATTAATGTAAAATAAAATGAATGAATGCAAAATTCATAAATGATTATTTTTCTGACCCAAATTTAGATGTGCACAATGGGATCAAAGATCGTTGTTTTTGGACATACAACACACAGAGACACAAGCACACATCAAAAAGCCCACAGTGGCTTACGCCATGATAGGTGAAAATTGACCTGGATAAAATTCCCATAAATCAGTTAATCATTGAGATTCATATTGAAAGTTATTGTGCTGAAAATAAGTTTAGTAAAACTGAAAATGTCACAAAAAATAATAGTAGCTAGTTGTGCCACTTTGAATGTTAATAAAGGGATTAACCTGACTTGATAAACTTGGAAAAAAATTAGTCTAGATAAAAATTTATCATTAAAGGTATAATCCTGATGAAAATATTTATTCTTATAAACACCGATTCACATTGCTGAATTAAAAGTACACTAGATCAGATTCCAGTACATAAAAAAGACCATAAATTATATCTTATATTCAATTTTATGAATTATTGTTCACTTATTGCCACTTACTTAACTCTTCACTTATGCCAGTTTAACGATTACTTACGAGTACATGACCAACCATTTGTTTCAGAGTTAAACACACACATATACACACACACAGTTTACATCTTTTTTTTTCAAATGAAAATCTTTAACGTTTATGCTGATGCAATGTCTGAGTGCTTATCATCAAAGTGTGCAGTTAAAAACATAAAACTAAAAAAAGCAGCTTAGGAAATCTCCAGTGTTTCAAAGAAAGCACTTTTTAAAATGTTTATACATGAACATTTAGTTATACTGTAAAATAAATGCAGCACTGTAAGATAAAGGAAGACTATTATATATGGAGTTTTGTTCTCTTTCCCCCGCTACATGCTGCAACCATCTTTAACCTGCTGAACTTAACAGTTACGGATTTTTTTCCTTTTTTCCTCCTATTCAGTTCACATTTCAGGCTGTTCAGCAGATGCCTGTGAGTCTGGAGATTCAAATCGCTGGTGAAAGTTCTTTCTCTGTTTCCTCAGTTTTTCAGGAGCTTTTCTCCATAAGATGATTTCCTGCTGCTTGAAGTACCTTCTGTCTTCCTCATCAACAAGCACTAGATTCAAAAAGTACCTCACTGAAAATTTTTTGTTCACATCTCTCATTGTTGGTGTTGGGTCATACCCTGCTAAAAACAGTCTTATTGGAATGGATTCACCTTTTACTGGTGCACCATCCATTATTTCATATTTGGCCATAGTTTCTGTTTCCGTTGTAGTACTGGGTCCAATTCCTGTGATCTCTTTTTTGATCGGCTGTTAACTCCATGTGTTGTATTTTTATTCTTACGAATAAGAAGTAAATTCTTCCAACAATCACATCCTTTAAATGACACTTTGATTTATTATATTCAAACTCTATATGTAGACAATCTTCAATGCCCACTTCCATTTTAATAGAGTTGTTAACATCAGGATAGGTGGCAAGTTGGTGAACAATAAGATCATACTCTTTCACCATGTCCGTCAGTCTTCTCACTATTGTCACCTTAAGAAAATACCAATTTGACCTACAAATTCACTTCTAATTCCTTGGTGCTCTAACCTCCTTCCAGGTTGCTTAAAGGCTAGGTTTACCTTTCCTGAAACAGATGCTCCATCATAGAAGAGATAGTGTTTTTCCACTTTGCCATCTTCAGTCTTCATCTCTTCCATTTTCCTTGTTTCCCCATCATTAAGGACAACACCAATCTGACAAATGGGACCAGAAAAGCCTCCAAGAAAACTCATTGTCAGCGCCGCCGCCGCCGCCTCCCCCCCCCCCCCCCCCCACTCCGCTCTTCCCTCAGAAAAACTCCCGACCCGGCTCCCTCTGCCCCGTCCCACAGTTTACATCTTATTAGCTCGGTGAGAGATTTGGCACAGTATTTAATGTTTTGCATATGTCATCCAGCTTTGATTTGATGAAACATCATCACTCTTTTTCAAATTCATGGTGCTCTATGTTTATTTTATTTATTTATGTATTTATGTATGTAGTATTTATTTATTTATTTGGTACCAGGGATCGAACTCAGGTCCTTGCGCTTGCGAGGCAGGTGGCAGAACCACTGAGCTAAATCCCCGGCCCTCTATGTTTATTTTTAAAATAAAAACAATTCGCACTTACTAGACATTCTGTTTGTTTGTGTTAATGAATTTAAAGACTTCCTAGATATCTTTGAGCATTTAGCAAAGACTAAAAAATTATAAATTTTAATTTCAGCATTATAAGTTCCATTTTAATAACTAAATTTTTTTTTACCACCAAGTCTACTTAGTGTATTTTAGAATATTTTAAAATTTGAACTTATTTCAGCTGGATATGCACAATTTTCATGATGATCCAGGCTTCAACATTTCAACAGTTTGATTTCCTCTCTGACTTTATTTCTTGTGTCCTTTCTGTTATTAACTCTTTCCTTAGGAATCATCCACATGCATTTTTCCTCCCTTTTCTCACAGCTAACTTCTTAGTCTACACACAGAAAACACCGTGGCTGGACTGCTTTGCTTTGCCTGCCTTTGTTATTTCCCACTCCTCTGTGTCCTTCACATTGGTACCTTGCAGCCTGGGATCCCTTTGTCTCTAATGACGCCTTTCATATCACACTCAGACTTCTGGTTCTGGGATTTCAATTTTCAAAATCTGGCTTATTTTACTGCTCAACATTGTTTTCCAATTCATTCAGTCTTCCCTCATCAGATCTATACTCTCAGTTTTCTCACGTAGATACCCACAATCTCCCTTTGTCTGCTTCTCTCCAACTATAATGTCCTCTGTCTTTTTATTACCATTCGATGATTCCACACTGACCTCTCTGAATTCACATTTCAATTTCCACATCATCTTTATTTTTCTAGATAATATCAGCCTATGTTGAAACTATGTATAATTGACTCTATACATAAGTTAAACCATGGAATTTTCTGGAATTGACCATTTTCATTAAGGAAGCCCCTCTCCCTATATTTTAAACTCAGAAAAGGAAAGTTAATAATGCCTTAGCTAGCCTATGCTAAGCAATAGATGCCATTACATCAGCAAGTAATAGACAAAATTGAAATCAAATACTGAGATCTAAGGAATAAAAAATGGCTTAAAGTATTCTGTACAGGGTCGGTGATTTAGCTCAATGGTTCCGCCTCCTGCCTCGAAAACACAAGGACCAGAGTTCAATCCCCGGTACCAAAAAAAACCCCCCCAAAATTCTCTACAAATACTGCAATACCAAATATGTGCTATTGTCAGATTGTACAGGCCTTAAAATTGCTACATGAAAGAAAGGACTGAAAAACAGAAATGCCAATTGCAGGGATTCACATATTCTTTTGATATCACACATAGAATGAAAAGAGTTAGAATGTAAATTTAAGAGAAGAAAAGAAACTATTCAGTGGATATAGCTTTTTCTATAAATATAACTTATTTTATCAAGGATAACTAGAATCTAGCTAAATAAAGAACTCAGTACTGATTTTAGCAATGACTATCCTTGACATAAAGGTTTATACAGATCACTAAATTGTAAGAAATTTTGTTGGCAGAAAGCTATCTGATGTGCATCATAGATACTAGCCTTCAGAGAATTTAAAAACAATAACACAACTCTTAGTGAATCTGCTTATTGTCACTATGTTCTAGCAATTCTAAACAAAATAATAAAATATTCCTAAAAAAACAATTTTTCATCGTTTGCATAATTGACATACATTTTGTTCAGTTTTAAGTTTAGATATATATGTGTATTTCAAATAAGCACATTTTTATTATCATTTAATAAAAATTGTTTTCTCCATAAAAGCTTGCTCAAAAATCTCCCATTTCATAATAAACTTCAACACCTGGAGTCTCAGCTGCATACATTCATTTCTGAGAGCAAATTCTTAAGGGTTCTGAATCCTTCACATTTCCTTGGGACATAGTTTGTGGCCACAACTCCCATGGCACTATATATTCCTGCCTTTTATGACTGGATTCAAAATAAACATTGACAGAATGGTTAGTAAGAGGAAGAAACAGAACGTAAGTTACTGCAATTCTACCACTTTACATAGCTTCTTGGAGTTTTTATTAATGCTTAAAACTTTTCAACCAATAGGGAGATTTAACTGCCCTGCATTAGTGTTCTTCATAGAAGCAGAAATAGTAAGATAGATCCAATCATCTGTTGACAGCCCCAGAGGCTTATTTCCAAGACACCTTCAAATACCCCCCAAATCTGTGGATACTCAAGTCCCTTATATACAATGGTGTAGTATTTGCATATAACCCACACATATGCTCTCATGTATTTTAAATCATGTCTAGATTATTTATAATATCTAATATAAGTGCTCTATATAAATATTTATTAAACTATATTGTTTAGAAGATCATGACAAGAAAAGCAAATTTGTGCATTTTCAGTACAGACTCAACCATCATAGTCTTAACTATATTTTCAATCTGTGGGTAGTTAAATCTGTGGATGCAAACCCCACAGATATATAGGGTGAAACACACACACACACACATGCACACACACACACACACACACACACACACAGAGTTCAGCCCTCTTTCCCCTCTGTTCCATTTGGGCCCATCTGGGTTGAATGATATTCACCCACACTGAGGAGGACCATGTGCTTTACTGAAAACCTCAGCTGACAGGCTAATCTCTTTCAGAAATACTCTCACAGACCTACCTGGAGCTGCTTGCTGTTTGCCCAGGTACTGAGCATCTGGTGGCCTAGTCAAAGTGGCAGATAAAATTAACCACCACATTTTCCTAAATTGGATTCTAAAAATCAACAGAATTACAATTTCTAAAATTTATTGTGGCATAAGATTTTATGATTCTTTGTCACCTTATCTTATGCTTAAGAATTTTCCTGTTTGTAGTAGTTTGGTTTCTTCATGTGAAGAAAAAAAAATAAAGTTAAAGTTAATAAAAATATTCTGTAATTAAGGACAAACAAAAATAAACAGCTCACTTATCCTCCTAAAGAACCAGATCACAGCAAGGCATATTTAGATAACATCATTTATAAAACTGAGTAAGTTAAACTTTCAAACAGAAGAGGTACTCTTGTTTATTCATTTGATAGACTAAAATGCAAGTATAAGAATATTTTTTGTTTTTCAAAAAATACATTAACCCATATTAATTTGTTGTTCTGACACACTGGAAGGCCTGGAACATTCATGGCCCTCCTAGTATCAAACTGACTTCTTCAACTAATTCCTTAAAGACGGTCTTAAGCAATGTGGAATGACTAATATGAAAAATCTCTTTCAGGGCCATGATGTAGATGTATACTTCTCTACAGGTGTAGAAGTTCATTTATCCTGAAATACTTGATCTAGAGGCCTTTTCAATGGCTCAGCTGTGAGAGAGTTTGGTTGGAGTAGGGGTAAGATTATAAAGAATTCTGAATAGACAACTTTTTACTCTGCCTATGGATATGGCTGGTCCTGTGTCCAGATATTATACTATACAACCTTAGGAAAACTATAGCAGATGCAAGCTTCTTGCTGCCAGGACTGAACTTTTCCTAACAAGTAAGGACTCTTTGGTGCCAATTTGGTAGTTATTTTCTCAAGAGATTGAAAACATTTTATTATATTCATATGTTTCCATGGTAACTCCCATAAGAGCAAATATTGAGTGTGCCTAAAGTGCTCTCAGTATTGTTTTCCATCTATGAATTTTACAGATCTTTAATATTTACTTTAATAACCTATTGTTATCACCTCATTCCTATTTTATACAAAGAAAAATGGAGAGAGGATAGAGGATAGGTGACTTGAACCGAGATTGCCAGTACTCAAAACTGAACAGTAAGAAGCTTGCACAACAGTCTGCATCCTAGGTCACACTCTCTACCCTCTGCTGATGACCTGGGAGAAGCTCCCTTCACTGTGGAAGGAGGAGGCTCCCAGGCAGAGTGGCCCCCACAACGCGGTTACCTCTGTGGTTTCAGTTTCCACATTGTCTTCAGACTTTAACAGTTCAACCAGAGTCTGATCTTTTTGAAGCCAGGAGTTTTATTTTTATCTTTGTTTACTGATTGTAAAATGAATGAGTTCATGTTATTTGCTGTGTGAAGGGCAGAGCAGGAGAAGTCAGTTATTTAAGTGGAGATCCGATCTGCGTCTAATGAGTCTCTGTTGCTTTCACAAGACCCGAGGGGTTGTTTTGTAAATAACTGGCACCATAACCAAGTCTGAACTGATTGCTGTCTTGTAATAAAGTGCGCAACAAAGACATACTGTACCTTTCATGGCCGAACGTGACTTTTGAGAAGCACCTTCAAAGCATCAATTTTTAGCAAAACAAGAAATTTTAAAAATTGAATCAGAGTCCACCATGCTTCTGAGTACAACCTGAGTGTAAGGACAGAGGAAATTGTTAATCCAAGCCACAAAGATGCAGCTGGCGATATCCAGGATATGAGGAACTCTGCAGGCAGATGCCCAATGTTCTTCTATAACAAAATGCAAGGAAAAATAAAAGGAAGGAGTATCAATAGTTTTAAATGAGACTTTAACGAATCAACTAAATATCATGTGTGGATCCCAACTTTAACCAATAAAACTGAAACAAAACACAGTGGTACATCGGTTCACAAACTTAATTCGGTTCACGATCCTGGAAGATGACCATCTTTATGTTCGTGTGGGAAAGATGGCCGCAGTCCAGTTCATCACCCAATGCAGAGTTCGCAAACAAAAACAACATTTTGCCAAACACTTATGTTTGCAAACCAAATTGCTTGCAAACAAAAACTTTTGCACTGTAAAACAAATGAAAATTGGAGAAGTTTGGTTAGTGATTGGATATTTGCTAACACTAAGGAATTATTAAGGAGATATGACTATCTCCTTAGGTATGAAAATGGTATTTTAAAAAAATCTTTAAAAACATGCCTGACTTATTTATAAATGAAATGATAGAATGGCTTAGATTTGCTGTAAATCTATGGCAGATTTACCATGAGTTGAAAGTTATTTGAAATGAGTCTTGAAAATAGAAGATGGTTTATCAGAGGAGGGGAAGGGCATGGAGAACAGAGGAGAGGCGAGGATGTGGTTAAGGAACGACATGTGCATGTATGGGGACATCACAGTGAAGCTCTTTAATTTATGATTGAATAACTATAATCAAAAGTCAGATAATTTAGAAATGTTTTAAAAACAGCTGGGTCCTGTATGTGCATGATAGACTTGTAAGCCATTTTGCTGAAAAAAAAAAATTCAACTTTTTACTCTGGAAAAGTTTAAATCATAAAAGTAGTGAAATTAGCCTAACACAGTTTTCTTATATGAAAACCTGGTCTCATCATTCGTTAGTCACTTCGCCCTATGAGAGCCATAGTGCTGGGTGCCAAACCGCCCAAATTAAAATATCAACTTAGAATATCAACCGTCATTTGTTTTGTTCCTCTATCTGTAATTTGCATAAAGCTGGCAGGGACAACTTGTCTCTGTACCATGTAGCCTCAGCCACAGGACTCACCTGGGTTCTGGAAGATGTCCTTTCAAGGGGATTCATTATTGCCTGTGTTGCCTGTCAGTTTGAGAATCCAGCCAGGCATATGAGTAAGGGGCTTTGGTTCCTGTCAATCTGAGTTACTGGGGCTTCCAAGAGACATGGTGGCTATGTTCTAAATGCAAGTGTCGTGAAAAACAAGAAGCAGAAATTCACAATTGTTTAAGGCCTCAATAAAAAAGCTGGTACAGTGGCATTTCCTTTGTCTGTGGGTCAAAGGATCACACAGTCCAGAAATGACTCCACCTCATTAGGGTGGTATCAAGACTTCTGAGGCCATGTTTTAAAGCTGCCTTCTTTGTAGTTACTCTTTTATCAAAATAAATCGACTAAATGTTATTTATATCTGGATCTGGAGATATCAGCTGCTGTTTTAAATGGCAGGCCCAGCGCATTAGAGTAGATGGTGACTACATTCAAATAGGCAACAGTAGGGCAGGATGAGGTATGAAAGGACCAGCATATCACTGGAATTGTTTGCAATGGCTGGAGTTAAAGTGGGTGGCAGGGGAGGTGGCCTCTTCTTGATCTTCTGACTGTGACTGCCCTCCAGCCTCACTGCTGGGTCACAGGCATGAGCCAAGCTGGCTCATCATCACGGCTATTGGCTCACTCCTTTCCTCTAGTTTGTGGCCCTACCAAGTAGTTGCTGCCTCCTAGTATGCTCATGAATGTAGTTTGGACAAGAGATTTTGAAATAGCATGGAAATTATGGAGAGTTGACAAGGACAGATTTGTAGACAAGTTTTAGGGCTAAAAGAGTAATTAGGAAAAAGGGGCATTTGGTGTACATTCAACTGTGAAAAACAGATTTACCTCTACAAGTATGAAAACATTCATCCAGCTAGCCATGTTCTCAAGGTTAGAACCATGAGTAAATAATGACTTGGAATGTAAGTTATTTTTCTTCTGAGCCTTTTCCCTCTCATTTTTAACTGTGCTTTGTTGCCAACTATACCTTCTGGGGATCCTTTTCTGCTTAACTGATTTCCATCCATCTGTCTTTAAGGAATTATTTTAATTGATACATTTGCTTTGTTACCCACTTCTGATGGAACTATCATCTTAGACATTTCTAGATTCTGTTGTTCCACAGACATTTATTAAGTACCTTCTGTGAATTGTGCCTTGCTCTGGAGGACAGAGCTATTGAGATTTTAAATGAAAAATATATTTCATACGAGAATGCTGTGGGAACACAGTGGAAAGGGAATAAACTTTGCCTGAGGAAGTTGGAAAAAGCTGCATAGAGCAGGTGACATGTGAGCTGAACTTTGATGGATGGGTGGGAACCCAATGGTTAAAGAGAAAGGAAATAACATGTTTGAATGTCCAGAGTTGTGAAAAATTCATAGTATGTTGTGTGATAGTTTAATGAGCTGACTCAGTAGGGAGCAATATGATTGGTGAGGTGCTTCTTTCTCTTGTCATTTTTTTTCTGACCTAGACAAAAAATATTCCAGGGAATTAAAGCACCCTGTATCACAGACCAGCAAAAACACTTGCTTCAAAAAGTGTTCCTCATCCTCATCTTGGGTGCAGAAAAAATCCCATATGCTAAACCAAGGAGTTTAACTGATGGGTAGAAAATGGTCAATGGCAGATTTAAGCAGGTAAATGAAATGATTGTTAAGTCTTAGAGGAGACAATGTCAGAGAGAGGATGGGCTGGATAGATGGGAAAGAAATGGAAGTGGCAGTCAACAAGAATTCTTGTTTTATTGGCTAAGGAGGTGAAAGCAGGAGAGGAAGAGAGGCACTGAGTTTGGGTACTTGGTACTACGGCGATGTCATTTGCTGACAAGGAGGACCTTTTTGGAGGAGAGAGTAGTGGGGGATGAATTCATCTATGGCTACTGATACTCAAAGAGTTGGAAGAACATCCAGGAATTGTAATGGGTGTGCCATTTGGGAGAGAGCAAGATGAGGTTGTGAACATGTGGGGAAGTAGTTGCTGAGGTTGTGGAAATAGACATCTTCAGAAATACTTGAACTTAGTGCCTTCTCCACTCCATACGGTGATACTTGTACACTTTTGAAAAATTTCTAGACTTATAAATGAGCTTAAAGTGGATTATGTAAAGTCTGGTTAACTTGACAGCACATCAGTATTTCTCAGAGTCCCAGGCCCCCAACTCTGTTTATGGTTGTTTTGAGGCAGTCATGCTTTTTTTTTTTTTGGTACTGGGAATGGAACTCTGGACCTAGTGCTTGTCAGGCAGGTATGATGTTAAAATCCCTGGCCCAGAAAGTTACACTCTGCATGGTTTTATACTTTCCTCCTTTGAGTCCCTGCATTCAAAGTCTCCAACCATTCTTACCCCCTTGACAATCAATTCTTTTTCCAATTTTCTCTTTCCCTTTGACTCATGATTGATGTCTTCAGTCTAAGTCTTTTTCATTCTGTCTGTCTCACGAATCACTCACTCTTAACCATCCCAAGATTTCTATTAGAAAAGGAGTACTTCTCTTATTTCCCATTGTTGGGGTCCCCTCAGTGGGAGACTGGAACCTGAAGACAGTATCCGACGAAACCTATTAAATGAAGGAGCATGGGGACCAGAACTCTGTGTGAAGTTAAGGCAAGGTTTATTGGTAATATTCTTCTTTTATACATTTTTCTGTAGGATACATCAATCATTAACAATTTACAATGCTATTCAACTAACCACCAGTTATATCTGTGACTACATAAAGGATCTAAAGAACCAGCTCCTTTAACTATGTTCCTTTAATCTTAGTGCATCTTATCTAAATCATTCTGGCTACTTAAAGCTTCTAAAAAGTTAGCTGTTCTTATACCAAGCAAATATTTGAGAGTCTCAAGGGACCACAGCAGAATGAACACTTTGGGATTGACAAACAGCCTTCTGAAGTTATCTTTCATTTCTCTATCTGGACCTGCCACAGACATCAGGACAATCTGTCTTCCCAAGGCTCTCCAAGGGCCCGAGAACTTCTCATATCCTCCACATCCCATAGTGGTGAGCTGCTCATAGGCCTATGGTTATTATTTGCTTTGAAACTGAGTTTACTTTGATAAATTATTCTCAGCAAATTATTGCCATTTTCCAGCTCCTTCTAGAAATCACAGAAGATATCAGTAAGTGGTAGCTATTAGGTTCACGGAGGTTGCAGCAGCAATACCAGGACTAAGATGATAGTGGTCCCATGCATATGCCAGGCAAAAGTCTAAGTGTAAAATCCATAGTGAGACCGTCCTTGCTACAGCACCATCAGGCATCAGGCGGGTGCTACTGTTATCTCCACTTTGTAGGTGAGCAAAATGAGACACACTGAGCAACTTGGCCACAGTATTCGGACTAGTAAGCAGCCAAGTCTTCAACTAGATTCGTACCTGTGCACCAGCCAGTTCTGCTCTCTCACTTACCATATCAGTGTCCCTAAGTTCATGTTCAATCACAGCGAATTCTAGATGTACAGCACTGTTTCTAAGTACCTAGGATGCTTTGCAGCTTTTCTGCAATCTGGATTATGTCCTAGTCACATGGGGTGGGATTTATCAAGGGCAAATTCACAAAAATATGGATGAGTTTTCATAGAAAACAGATCTTGAATTTGACCCCTGTGAGCTCTATATGTTGCCTTGTAGAGCCTGTGACTTTTCTTCTTAATCTTCCATGTAGCTGCAGAACTTTTATTAGAATCTTGTCTAATTATTTAACGGAAATCAATGAACATTTCTTCTTGAGTCCTGCCTCCTTGGTGGCCAGAAATATGTAAAAACACTGACATGTATCAAGCAATGCTGATGATACCTGAGATCTATTTTAGTTTTACTGGAAGTGGCTAAAGAAACTAGCTTTCTGTATAACTGAGGTTTTGTTAAAACCATCTTGAAGGTTCAGTTGGATGGGTAAGTTATTTGCTGGTTATTTTGATTCCAACAAAAGTTGTTCTGACCACTGAGGCCTCATGTCACATAAAAATGACATTTATTTTTGTCAGAAGCACTGGGCTCATTTATAGGTAAAGCTTGAAAAAACGTTTTAGTCTAGGCAGTATCAGTAAAGAGGTATTTGTTGGTATCCTTGAAGTGTTGGTAATCAACATCTTATTGGATGAACCACTTTGATAAAGGCAATCTATTCAAAATATATTCCCTGAAAAATGTTCATATCCTATCATTGTATCAAGTGGTATTTCCATGTAAAAACATATTAATGGACATATTAATTTTTTTTGTTCCTTGAAGAGCCAGAGGAATTAATAAACATGATTTCATTTTTTGCAGTGTCTATTGTTATTTAGCTACTTGTAAAAAAACTTTGAGTTTTTTAGTATTTTTTTTAAAAATACACCCATAGAGGGAAAAAATCTTCCTGTGGCAATCTATGTCAGTTGATCTGTTTCAATTACCAGTTATATTTAATTTCTGACAGAAACTCTAGTAATAGCCAAATTAGAATTTCATTTATTCTGTGAGTTGTATTTATGATGGTGAGAATTGAAATATGAATGGCCAGAGAAGATTGCTTCCATTTTCTAATTCTATTCACTGCTTTAAAAAGAAAAATCATGTTGTTTAATTTCTTCTTGTGGGAAGCAAGATTACCTACAATATTGATCTTTTTAAAAAATCTTATAAAATTATTCTCCACAGTATGTTAATCACTCCATTACATTCTATATTTCATTTACAATTTATTTATTTTTTTGCCCTGAGTCCTCTTTCAATTTGGAATGAATAGCTCTCAATTACTTTATGTCAAACCCACATCCGAGTTCTGAAGGGGGCTCCACTCGGTCTCCAGACCTGAGAGAACTCCAGGCTTCCTGTGTCCTCATTTGCATTACTTCTCAGAGTCAGCACTTGGATAATGACTTACAATGAAATGGGCCCTTGTGAAAGGAATGGTTTGCTATTTCTTTGGGCAGGAGGCACTTGGGGTGACTGAGCAGTTTAGGTCATCTTTTTTATTTGGGGATAAATGACGAAGGGGAGTTTGAATGGGTTACCAAGTTATAAATTAATCTTGAGGTACTCAAATGATTGTAAACCACCTGAGCTTTCCTCTCCGCTTTTAAATCATATGCTATCAATCTTGGCTTATTTTCCTCTGGGTAATTTGTTATTATGCTGATGGTAACCAACGCCACGAAACATTAACCGGCCATCCACATTACCAGCAAGTATACATTACAAGCAGTAAAATCAAAATAAACTCATGGAAGAAATAGCTTGGGATCTCAACCATGATTTTCTGTCTGCAAAATGGCATGACAGTTTGGGGATTTCTAACTGAAAATAAATTTAATTACATTACTACCTTGCTGCTGCTAATTAGTGCCCAAGATGTCTATCAAGAGGGCAGCCCCACACAGACTCAGACAAGGGGTTGGGTCCCTGCAACGGCAGGATGAAGAAATGGGTGTCTCTCTCTCACTATCTAAAGTGACATTTAAATTAGCGCCTGGAAATTGTTTTTTCTGTTTATGTTTGCAAGATATTTTTCTCTTGTGCTTTATTTGAACCGGGAAGCAGCCTTATAACATTTTGCATCACCTGCATGAAGTGTTTTGCGTACCTGTAACCTTTCAATTAATGTTATTTATGTTTCAATAAACCACCATGCTACTTTTCCAGATGTCCTAATCCTTCATGTAAATGAATTTATTAGATCCAGCCACCAGACTCAATGAAATCTGCCAAATTCACTGTCTGGGCCACATACCATGGAGTTTAAGCTATATTTGCATAAGCTTGTTCTGTGAGTGTAATCTTATGTATCATCTGCAGAGTTAAAGTTTCACTAATGTAAATCCCTGACAAATCAAATACAGATGTAGCTCTTTGCCCTCAAGGTTGAGCCTGTCAATTCTCGGCTCTCATATCTACCTCCTCCTCTTAGCGCTGGGCTCCCCATCTGCAACTTTTTTTCTGTACAACTAATCTTTCAAAATTGTTTATGTTAATACATTGCAGGTACTAACCATGGCAGTAAAGACTTATTGCTCACATCTTCTTTCTCCTATTCTACCATGCTAAAAGAAGGTTGGCAAGTTGTTTGAAGGGAGCTGGTTATACCAGCTGGAAAGATTTGTCCTGCCAATCAGTGGATGGAGGACAGATTGTTTCAGTTTGCCTAGAGATGTTTTAGATAAGGAGGAGTCAGCTCAATCAATGGGTTAATGTCAGCCGGCAAATTCGATAATGTGGCCAAGGTAAATTCAATAAGAGACCAATAAAGGAAGGAGGGGCTTTGGGGGCAGAGTCAGAATGGGGCTGCAGAGAGAGTCTATCTCTTCAGGCCCAGTCTTTTCGGTTATTGTCCCAACTTCAGTGAAAGGAATGATTCTCCTTTAGGTTCAGTAATTAGCTTCAAAAACTCTTGACAGATCTAAGCTGTATCTAAAAAGAGGGAAAATATGGCTGCTGAATGTGGAGGGTGTTAGTGTTCTTTGGGTTTTTGATTATTTTAAAGTCTAAATATGTTTCCTCTGCTGGTGCCCAGTTGCTATTTATTTGGCTTTAGCCTTTGATCCCCCTCATGCTGGCACATCATAAAAAACATATTCCTGCTCAAGTCTTATATTATGTAGTTTGTTTCTGCTCAGGGTGTTCACGAGGCAGGGCTGTGCCCGCTGAATAAGCCTCCCTTTGTTTTTGATAGACTCCAGGTGTTTATCGCTATAAGTTAGTAATGGAGTTAACTGCAAGAAGCAAACTGGAAAAAAAAAAGGAATTGGGAAAAATTCTGAGTTAGATAACTTAGGAATCTGCCTCCTGGTAAAACCCCATAGGGAATAAGATTCGCTAAGAGAAAGTGGCCTCACTTCTGCTTTCTAATCAAGTTGGATGAAATTGGGATTTTAGTATGCATAGATGCTCATTCGTTTTATTTCTTCAGTGAGTTTCTTTGAAAGTGGCCAGAAAGTCTTGTTTCCCCATGCATTTTCATCATGGTACTGAAATGAATGATGGCAGCTATTTCAGAAGAGATTACTGATATCCATTTTCTTGATCTGAGGTAGGAGGATTAATGCCAAAAGCAATTTTCCACCTGTGGTAACTTTTTCTTTCCCCTTTCGAGGAGGGGAGAGCAGGGAAACAGCAATAGTATTGGGATGAATGTCTAAAAAGTAGGCAGAGAAAATAATCAGAAGCATGCTTCTTATTTTTGTATTTCATCTGTGCTCAACCAGTGTTTGATGAATTAGAGGCCAATTTAAAGAAATCTTGTGCTTATGAATGAGATTATTAAAAAAGCTTGTCCATTTGTCTGTCTTCACTGTTGATACAAATGTGTATGACTCCTCCCATGTGAAGGATGAAAACCTTACTTTGGACATAGTGGGTGTCCAGGGGAAAGGTTTTCTACTTTTAAACAAACACTCCTGTGTTTTCATAATTTTTTCATCTGGTTCAAGTATTGTAGTTCTAGCCATAATAAAATTTGTGGCCAAATAATTATAGTGTGGGGTTAAAGAAAGTATTTGTGCAAAGTACATTATGAAGAGATGCAGTGTCCAAAGGATAGGCATTTTATAAAGCACTAATAATAGTAATTTTGAGCATGTAATAGGCATTGTTCTAATTTCTTTACATGAGTAACATACTTGATTTTTACACTGACTAATATGTGAGGTTCGAACTATTATTACCCTTACTTATTGAGATAAAAACTGAGGCATATAGAATTTTGCCCATTTTTATCAATAGCCAAAGAACAGCCCAGCATGGAATAAATTACAAATCACAGAAACTTTGGCTTTAGCTTGTGTTTTGTACCAGGTTTCTGCAAGATACAAATAAGAATGGGGTAAGTTTCCTAACTTTCACAACCTTGTACTACCCCAAACAGAATTTTGAGCTAACAATATTCTATTTGAAATATTTAAAAGAAATAAGCTCTATTCAGTATAACAACACAGGGGAAATGTTCTATTTTACTTTGACATTTTTACAGTGCAATAGAATATAGAACTGATGAGACAAATCATCTCAGAAGTCAACTGTTGCTTGACTTTGTTTGAGTAGAGGTTTCCAGGGTCATTAAAAACATTCAAAGGAGGGAGTTGCCGCACTCTCAGAAGCTGTGCCTGGCACGTGCAAGGCCCTGGGTTCCATTCACTGCACCACCATGACCCCAACCCGCAAGGTCCAGAAACTTGAGTTCCATATCTATCTTCCTTGTCCAAAGTTGGCACATGCCAGAGTTTTGTGCATTTCATCTCAAATGGAAGTAGTACTCATAGGGCTACAGTTTGAAGGGGCTAAACCTATTCTTATTTTGGTTTTTTTCCAGAGCAGTAAATTGGATTTTCCCCCTGGAATACAGTGTGCATACAGCCCAAAGTTCTCAAATTCAAGTTGATTCTTCAAATCCCCAAATAAAACAAAATTAAGAAACTCTTATTTTCTGATTATCCTGGAAAGAAAGAGGGGCTATTAGGAAAGTAGAAGCTGGAAAGAGAGGCAGGCCCTACAAAAACTCTCCAGTTAGCTTCCCAGAGGAAAGGGAATATTTATGACAGCACTGAGTTTGGGCATTTAAGCCCTCTGTTTATGAGCCCAAAAGAGGCCTAGGCTGCCACTCCTGTTTGTGACAGGTTCCTGTTTGCTGAAAACTACTTCATTGTTTTGAGTCATTTGATGAGGAAAGAGGGATTGAAAAGGTGGCAAATGGTAGCTTCATTTTTATGACAGATTATTTGGTAATATTCTGTTCTTTCTGGATCCATTTCCACCTTATTTACAAAGACATATAGTCCTTGAACATCTTCCCCTTCCTCTAGCCCAGAGAAAACACAAAGCTTCAATATTTTCTTCAGGTATATAAACAATGGCATGGTATAGCATTTCTTTTCTCCTCTTTTCCAAGCACATATGGTCATATTCAAATGTGTGTGAAGCAGGTCTTCAGGCCTCTCTGTGAAGGTCAGTGTGAAGAATTCTGAAGCGCCCTGGACAGTCAGTGCAAGATACCTTTTTAGGTACCTTTAGTCTGTAGAATGTATGGAACTGGGTACAGCTTAGCCTGCAGGTGAGCAGAAAATCAGCTGGAGCCCCATCAAGTGGGTTTGAAACCTAATAGTTCTCCAATGGAGAATGGGCACAGCTGGGGCAAAAGAGCAAGGGGGACTTCAGATGAGGCCCAGGGGTGCCTGCACATTTCGGAAGTGTCAAGCTCAGAAGTAGTTTGTTTCTTCCCTCTGTCTACCTTGCCACCCTCCCCAGTACATCCATAGATAACTATGACACCCTCAGTCACAACCGCAACACTAGCAACAAGACAACCACACCTGCTCACTGAGTGTTTCACATTGCTTCCCCTCTACCTTTTCAGCCAACTATTACCATAGGCTTTGGTCTCAAGAAATACTGTTTGGAGAGTAGTGTCAAAAAGATATGCATTCTATTTACTCCTCAATTTAGAAAATATTTGTCAGTTATTTACCTACCTGGACCAGATATTTTTGGTCCCCTGTTGATTGCTTTTCTGAGCCACATTTGGCATTGTGTTCTCAGTAGACATCAAAGCAAGCAAGGAGAAACAGTCTGAGGACATGATTGTAGCTTTTATTGATGTTTCTACAGAATGCCCCTTATCAGTGTCTTCTTCATGAGTTCTCCTTCTCCAGAGTGCTGAGGATGGAATCCAGGGCCTCACACACACAAGGCAAGAACTCTACCACTGACCTACATTCCCATCAGTTTATGAGTCTTGACAGAATGTTTTCTGCTGAGCTTTGGCTGGTAAATTCTGTCCTCCTCAGCAGCTAGTACGTTTTTAACTCATAGACATTGCTAAGTTACTACTAAGTTAAACATTTAAAGGGGGAAAAAATCTTCTTTAAAAAAAGAATATAAGCATAATACACAATATCATGTTACAACCAATTATTCCATTAAATGAATGGGTTACAATTCATGTGGAATAAAATTTTTTCTTCATTGACTATAAAACCTGCTAGGATCTTTAAGTGCAGTGGAGGAAATTATTTAGGTCTAATCACTTAGATTTATGAAAGACTTTGTGCTCTAAATAGATGGAAATGAGACTGATTTTCTTTCTTTCTTTCTTTCTTTCTTTCTTTCTTTCTTTCTTTCTTTCTGTCTCTTCTTCTCTTTTTTCTTTTTAACCTACTCAGATGGTTTCAAAGACTTTTGTATTTAGTTAATTGATAAAAAATTAAAAGGTTAAGGAAGCAAATGGTAATTTAAAAATATTGATAGTGGTAAGGGAGATACATTTATCAAGTAAAGAAAGAAAATAAAGTTCATGAGATTTTACTCTATTTCATTCGAATCAAAAGGATTATATGTGGTAAGTTAAGAAAGAGTCTCCCTGCTACCTAAAAGTAAAGGACAAAGATTAAACTCAGTGCCCATAGGAAGGGTTTGTCAAATATTGTTCCTAGACAAATAGCCACAGCATCACCATCACCTGGGGGCCTGTTAAAAATGCAAATTCTGGGCCCAACCCAGCCCAGCTGCATCAGGAACTCTGGATGTAGAGACAGCTCTCTGTTGGAACAGGGCTCTGCAGGCGGCTCTTATGCCCACTGGAGTTTGAAGAGCCAACACCATAGAAAAAGCCTCACATTTCTCTCAGCCAATGGTATTGACTCATCACTTTTTTCCCATCTCACCAAACCATTGCTTACTTATTTGTTCTTTAGAAATAATTAGTATGAACACTTTAGGGTTGCATCTTTCTAAAACCTTTTCACCCTTCAGAAACTATACAAATATGTGATATTTTTAATACAAATCAAATTATGCTCTATAACACACTAGATAAAGTGTATTATCAGCTACATTTCTGAAGCTAAGATTGTCAGAAAATATAATTGTAAAGAATCAATCTGGGTACAAGCTCTGGTAGTGCACATTGCTATGTATGAAAGGACCAAAATGCTTGTTCTCAGTAGGTCTACAGTGTAGTTAGGAAGAGAATATCAATATTAGTGAATCAAGATAACTAATAGCATCCTTCCATGGGCTGGTTTATATGTGATTTTATAGTGAAGATAGGTGAGAGATGCAAGTGAGACTCAGTTATCACCAGAAATGATGAAAGAGGCAGCAGTTAAATGACAGTGACCGAGACAAGAGGAAGAAGGAAATGGTGGGGGTAAGGCTGAACTTTTCAGCTTTTCTCAAGCAGAAACAAAATCATATTACTAATTGAGCATGGCATCTAGAGGAATAATTTAAGAGACTGGCCTGGAGTGGGGGGAAATCTCTAGGATTAGTGGGAAATTCACTGGATAAGTGGGAGGTGGGAGTACATTTGAAATGAAGGCTGAGAAAGTTAGATATGATATGGCAAAATACCTGAATAAAAATAAAAATGAAGACATGTGAAATGGCCAAGAAGGAATGCCTTTTGTCACATGCATTTATTTAACAAATGTCTTATCTTTTTGAAAAAGGAAACACCCACACACATACATAGCCCTTCTTTTTCAGATAGTTTTACTCAAATAAATTTTAATGGTGTCAAACAGTTTTATAAGATAGATACGTCAATAGTTAATATATAATTTGAGCTTGCATGATTTACTATGTGGTGGTCTATAAACAACAGTATTAACTTGTTGTAGAGTTAACTCCAGAGTAATTGATCTGTGGCTCTAACAACTGTTTTGGGAAAGAGCTACAGCATAATTTGTAACTATATTTTTATTTCTAATAAGAGGCTTCATTCTGAACCCCAATCAATTCGCTACTTGTCACCTGTAACAAACAGTGATCATACTAAGTTGTACTCTAAATATATAAATGGCATATGGCATATGTTTGGTACTTATCTAAAAGGAAAGTTTCTTTCATAAAATATATATAATTTGCTAGCTTACATAATTCACTGTACATTCTTGGCATCGAAGTTCAATGATTATCGCCTGGGAGTCCAACACTGAATAAAGCTGATTTTGTAACAGGCTGAACATTTAGCAAGACTTGTTTACTTCTTTTTCTTAAAGAACAAATAAACAAATTGCAGGTGAATGTTTTAATTGAAGAAGATGAGGGAAAATGAGCAACTGTATTCCACTATTGACCTTGTTCTTGTACTGAGATTTGATGTCTAAAACGTCAGTTTTGTTTCACGGTCCTGATGCATGCATAGGATAAATAGGATTTTCCCAAGGAAAGCAGAAGAACACAATGGTGTTAAAATGTGTATTTTTATGCTTTTAAGCCTTTTATAATGTGATTGACTATCTTCATAAGAGAAGACAATACCACACTAAAGATCTCTCTAGACTTAAAACAATAATAAAATAAAAGCTGTCGGATGTTTTGTTGATGTTTTTATAAGCACCACACAAATCTAAATGTACAATTTGTTTAAACATTGTGAAAGATGGAGTTAAATTGGTTACAAAAGGATGGAAACACAATAAAGGTGGAAATTTGGAAAAAGTCAAGAAAATTCTTAATGTCTACATTTTCTCATTTTATTTCCCTTTGTTTTTTAAAATCTAGCTGGTATTTTGGAATTTTAAAATATATACCTGAAACTTTCCTCCTTCACTTCCACTTCTTCTCACCTTTTTTTTGCTTTGTAAGCTCTCCACTGGTGGGAATTTGGTCTAAAGTCTGGGCAGTTATGGGCACCAGTTGTTTAGGGCTGCTAATCTTTCGCAGGCTCTCCCTATGTGCAAGACACATTCTAATTTGGGGTCACATGGATCATTTATAAGGAAATTCCTTTTTGTAATCCACTTGCCCCTACATATATTTTTATTTGTAATATTTACACAGCTAATTTGACCAGAAGAGAAACTGCTCTTGGAATATGAGCGATTTCTACACAGAGAATAAAGTTAGTTCCAATAAAGATCTCCGTGATTAGGAACGGGTGTTCAGGGTAATTTGGAATTCAGGGCAGCTACTAATGCAGCAAAACCTTACATTTTTAGATATGGCAGCAAACTTCTGAAAAGAAATTGGCTGAAATTTGGTATCATTTGAAGTGGAAAAAGAAAAATAGCTTGTTTTGGGACCGTATGCCATTTGCCTCCTTTAGTATCTAAATACTTTTTTCTTCTTTCTGCTTTATGGAAAACACAGGCAGCAAGGGCTCTAACAGTAATTAAGAATGGGTCCTCTATAAGCAAGGAGCTATCTGCCCCATGCTATTTCAGAAAGACTCAACGTAGGAAAGTATGGGCTGACTCTTATTTCTAGGGTTAAAACTTAAAAAATAGAAGAGAACAGTGTTCTTTACACTAAAAGATTAGCTATTGGGTTATGTTAGTTTTAGCTGCAAGTAATAGAAACTGGATGTGAACTGGTTTAATATACAGGAAAAGTAGTGTATTATATCCTAGAAGTCCTAGTCAGGTTTCAAGGGTGGTTAGTTTGGTAATATGGAAACAGTGAGAAGGGGCATATGCTTTACCTGTACATTCTGCCTGGGACAGAACAAGCGTAAGTTGTCAGGACTGTCCCTTCCTGAGCTCTTCTAATGGGAGAGGCAGAGAAAAAAGGATACTCCCTCAGACATGTAGGGGCCCTTTCCCTTCAGTCTGGCAGGTCACTGGGCCAGTGAGAGCAGTTGCAAAGGCCACACACTGATGAACCAGAGCGGTCAAGATGCACCAAGGGTGGGGAAGGGATTCAACTCTTGCTTGAATGTTGGCAATACTAATATACTGTTTTGGGCCATGTGTGGAAACATTTTCACATGCTACCCACTTAAATTTTATTCTTCTTTTGAAATAAAGGAGTTAGTATCAGGAACTCCTGCTGTATATGTCTGGGAGCTGGGAATAAAGGATGAATAATATAGAACCATGTGATATGTAAAACTGATTGTAGACATCATCTGGGATTTAATTTCCTTATAATGTAATAATTCTATGGAAAAACACATTCTGAGTTTTAAAAATCCAATATCCAATTAAATAGTTGAGTTTATTCCCAAGGTTTAGCACAGTGCCTGGTACAGGAGATTTTAGGAGAACAATACATACATGTTGAAAACATACAATATATGATCATGGAAACAACCCACTTGTAAATAGGGAATGCCTGTTACGTTGTAAGCCTTCCTTCAAACTCTTAATAGAAGAGATGACAAACCCTTAATGGAAGAGTATTTGTCATCAATAAAATATCACAAAATAAAATGCTAAACTGAGCATCATAAAGAATCCCAACTATTAAGTGTAGCCATTATGATGTAAGGACAATCTGAGTGAAAAGACAGTAATTATTGACAGTGTGTGTTGTTAGAAAGTTCAAATGAAAATTGAATCTGGGAAAAAAGAAAATAAGCAATCAGTATATTATAGCATATTTTAAAATGTAATTTAAACTGTGAAGTTGAAAATAATTGTTACCATAGTATTATGATTTTGGTTTCTATAGGTATAGGTGTATGTTAAAAATATCAAAATTACATATGTCCCTAAATCAAGCTATATTGTTAATAGGCAGTTAAATGTGTTTAGTTTTTTCAGTCATCACATTGGTATATGTGTAAGGATTTTATCAGCTCTAATTTTAAGAAAAAATTTTTCAGTTTCAAGACCTCTTGCAATAGTCACTGTACTATTAGCTTTAGTTCTTTACAACAGAGCAAGATCTGTTTTGGGGGTAGGCCCCCGACCTTCGTTTAATGGGTTGAGGAAGCTAGGAAGCCTGTTTTGCTACAAAATATCTTTCCTGTCCACCCATCTCTCTGGCTGAAATCCCACTATTAGATATTCAATCCTTTGGGCTAAGATTATGTGCCCTTTTGAAAAACTAGTCATTTACCTCTTAATATAAAAATTACCTCTAATTCATCCTTTCTTCTTTACAATTAAACATGGTGATTGAGGAAATACATGGATACAAAATCATATATTGACCCATGCCATGTAGTAGACTTGTAAATCTCTAGGTTACCAAAACCTTACAGGTGGTTTCTGTCTTAGGTCTCCCCAGTTTAGTGCAAAGATCAATTTAAATACTGTGATGAAACAGGAAGTGTAGAGATGGCAACTCTGCTCCATGTCCAGACCGGGGGGGTATTTCGTGAGCACCCGTGGCATAGGGCAGATGACAAAAGAAGGTACTCAGTTTTGTTGGAAGGGAGTTGCTAGTGTAAAGCATAGGGAGGGATATGCAAGATGAAGCAAAGAGAGCACATCACATTTTAATGGTTGAAAAATAATTTTCAGAAGTGGAAACTTTTATAAAATCATCTCTTACATTGAGATGCTCATGTAACATTTGTTTTAAATTTAGAACCAACACGTAGTCAATTAATAACCCTTGACAACAGAATGTGTAATACAAACGTTACAAGATACCTCTGAGTATTGTTATGATGTCACTCCTGTTCCCCTTCATCTCCCAAATCCATAACAGACGAAAGCAAAGTGACAGACGTGTACACAAATGATGGTAATAACTGTATGATCTGAAGTTACTCGTGACTGACAAACCATCACAACATTCCGCCCTTGCTTCCAAATTCTCCTTCTCATGTCTGCAGCAATTTCCTGTGCAAAATACCAGAGCAGATTCTTCTCACAGTCATCGCCCAGACATTATTTCTAAGTTACTTAAAATATTAACTCAGCCCCTCAGTCCCGATGGCAAGGGTCCATGAGACACACATGACCATCCCTTTTGATGAGACTAGAAACCCAGTTCTCAGCATCACCCCCAGACCATGTCTGCAGGCTGAGCTGCTGGACCAGTGTCAAAGTGCTGGCCAAGTTCTCAGCCCTCTCTTTAAGGATGAACTATCACTTCACCCGGGGCCCACTCAATCTCTCAGCCTTGGTACTTATGAGCATTTAACTTGGGCCGTTTTACTACCAGCATCCCTAGACTTTTTTCACTAGATGCCAGAAGCATACCCTGCTGGAAAGTTGTGACTACCATAAATTTTTCTGGATGTGTCAGGTAGGCTCTTGGGGCAAAATTGTCCTGAATTCAGAATAGCTGGGCCACATACCAATATACACTGTCCAGAGGTGTAACTGAGAGTGTTTACGGCTCTGTCCTTCAGGCCTGAATGGTGTTACAGGAAGCCTATGTGTGGCTCAATGAGAATGAGCAACCCAATCGGATCAATAGCTGAGGCTGATGACTCACCAGAACACAGTTCACCACCCGTAATCGGCTCCATCGGGAGCAAGTGACGTGGGCGGTGGATCACCATGATAGAACAGATCTCTTTTTATGTGTGACTTTTTTCTTCTGCTGAAGGGAACACAGGTTGATTGTTAAAACAAGTGACATGCACAAGTATAAAGAAGAAAAGAAAAATCAGCCCTAATATCACCATGACAGCTACTGTGACAAATCGTTGTACTTTTCTCTACATCCCTACTTCACCATGTGAGATGCGGGTCCTCCCCGTAAGAGGACTGTTCTCTTTGCCCTATTGAAGCCAGGCTTGTCCTCGGAATGTGCTCTGACCAATGAGATGTGGTGGAATCGCCTTGCTTTTCAGTACAGCTCTTACAAGCCACCACCCAGTTTCTCTTTGGCTTGTCTTGTCCATGAGAAGGATAGAGTATCCAAGGAGGGCTGTTTCCTCAACAAAGAAGACCCATGAAACAGAGCCACAGCTGACATGAAACAGGAGCAAGACTTAAACTTTTATGATAAATCACTAAATTTGCGGATTACTTGGTACTGCAGCATAACCCCATAAAACCTAATTTACACTATATTTTATTCTGGTCTTTTGATTTATAATGGTTTAACTTATAATTTTTTTATTTTCCATGGTGTTAAAGCAATATGCATTCAATAGAAATCATACATTTTTTAATTTTAAACTTTTTTTTTTTGAGGCAGAGTCTCGCTATGTAGTTCAGGCTGCCCTCGAACTCACAGCAATCCTCCCGCCTCAGGCTCCTGAGTGCTGGGATTATAGGTGTGCACCACTGTGCCTGGCTCATTTTTGTGAATTTTGATAGCTCCTGGGCTGGTGATACGCAAGCTATTCTTTCAAGATGCTGCCAGGGGTAGTGATTGACTCACAGCTCGCAGTCAGCCCCACACCATGAGAAGAAACAACCGATAATCTAGAGTATGCTGGTGGCTGAGCTGGTTGATCTGGTTCGGTATATCAAATGAACTATTTTACTACAATTGGTTGATTGAGGCCTAATTCCATCATAAATTGAGGAGTATCTGTATATATAATGAATAAGATAAAATAATATTTAAAGTATCTTTTCTATACAAATATATATTTAAAACTATTGGGATAATTCTCACTTTATCATCTTTGTGATTTACTTTTTTTCTTCTTTAATAATTTTCAAATAGAATTCTCCATCTTTTAACAAAGTTTGTACAGCATAATTTAAAAGGGCATTATGTACTTAGGAAAAGAGAATATATTAACAAAAGAATATTTCAGGTACCTATTTCAGATACATTCAGGTGCATTTCTAATCTAGGAAGGAATAGAATGTAATTTAACTCTTTTGTTCAGTGCTGAGAGTCAAACTCAGGGCCTTGCACATCTAGGCAAATGCTCTACCACTGAGCTACATGTACTTTTTAAACATAGCTCTTTACTGATGATGCTTGGTAAACATTTCTCTGTAATGGTTCTCTGTCATTGTTATCATGTAGTTCCTGTGTGTGTGCGTCTGTGTGTGTGTGTACAAATATATTTGTTTTATCTTCATGATTAAATGTTAATTACTGAAGCAGAAATGAATTTTTAGAAGCTAGGTGGCTATTTGGGTCTGTAAAACAAGTTAAACGTGACGATAAAGCATGTGCTTTAAATTTCCTTGGTTTGCAGCCCTGTTTACTCCTACAGCAGCACTGTTCTTAAGTCAAGCTTTCTGGTTCTCCCCCATAACTGTAGCACGGTAGACTGATGCTGGCCACCACTGAAGGAAATCTCAGAGAGCAGCACATTCATCTTCAATCTAATCCCGAGCAGTCTCTCATCCTCATTAGACAGCATGGAAGAAGTTTCCAAGTCTGGAACATCGTAAGATGAGTCCCAGATATTTACATATTTTATAGAGAAGAGAGGAGACACTGTAATTCAGATGTGACTCTGCAAAGTAAGCTATTTTGGTTTATGTAGCTCAGGGTCTCAAGACGTTTATTAGCTTTTTGTAACTGCATCCTCTAGCAATCCTTCGCCAGATGATAACAAATAATTTTTATGGATTCTATTACATTTCATATTGGATATTTTAGTTGATGGCATTGATTTGCCTTGGTGTTTGAGCACTGGCTAAGCAGACAAGGCACATCTTATGTGTATGTGTTTGTTATCTGCATTTGCCATGTGTCTGTATGAGGTTGTTCAGTTAAATGAGAATGTACACAAGTATCCTTTAAAAGCTCGAGTATTTCTTTTTTTTTTCTTCCTTAAATTCTTTTATTGGTACATTGTAGGTATACAACACAATTACATTTCTCATTGGGAATTGTACCTTTACATGATGCATCTTGGTT
>NW_004624753.1:7062576-7073955 GCF_000247695.1 Heterocephalus glaber
GACAATTTGACTTCTTCATTTCCTATCTTTATTCCTTTTATTTCTTTCTCTTGTCTAATTGCCATGGCTAGTGTTTCCAAAACAATATTGAACAAGAGTGGTGATAGTGGACATCCTTGTCTTGTTCCTGATTTTAGTGTGAAGGATTTCAGTTTTTGATCATTTAGTAAATACTAAAATACTAAATGATCGGGTATTTCTTTTTTAAAATTTTATTTGTATTAGCACGTGTTAATTGCACTATGTAATGTTTGCATTCATCTTGGGAGGGATTGGTACAGGTACATAACACATTTTAATTCTCTCCCCCCTTCCCTTTCCCTCCCTCCAGCTCCGGGTCCCCTTCCCATTTGCAAAAGATCTATCTCCCTCTTTCCTATTAGCTATCTTTTATTCTGCTTTTTAAATTTATACTTTGGGTTTCTCTTATGAGAAAAAGCATGCAATATTTAAGCTTGCATGTCTGATTTATTTCACTATGGTCTCAAAATGCATCCTTTGTTTCCTACAAAAATCTCAGATTTCTCCTTCTTTGTAACAAAATAGTAGTCCATTGTGTATAAATACCACATTTTATTTTTCTGTTCATTTGTTGATGGACATATAGGCCACTTCTAAGGCTTAGAGTTGTGCTGCTATATATATGGGTGCGCATTTATTGCCATAATATGATGCCTTTAACTCTTTGGGGAAGATAGAAAGCTCAGCTAATTCCTGAACAAAATAAAGGTTTATTAGCTACTTAATGTCTCAGATAGTTTTTAGGAATTTCTTTATATTGCTATTAAGGATTGAATTTTCTGCTGATATTCCCAGGCACTGTTTTGTTCCTTAACACTTTGTTTGCTTCCAATCATGTTTCACCAGAATTCTCCACTAACCCAAGTGTTTTTGTTCATTCACAGGAAGGTAAGGAAGTAGAGACAATCACTATTTGGACCTCTTTTGAGGAAGTGGGGAATGAGGTAAAAGCTGAAGCTGCCTTCCTGTGTTCTCACATGAGATCCAGGGAGACGTTTTTAAGAAACAAGAAATGATGAATAATGCAAAGTAGAGGAAGGAGAGCATTGAAAGAAAAAGTCCCTGAAAATATTCAAGGGAGATTAGATCAGGGTACAAAAGAGTTGTTGTAGAAGAATGGAGGAAGAGAAAATTGAGTTCTATAAGAGGGAAGACAATGATATGGACATGGATGGGTGGCTGGGTAGATTTGTGGCAGAAATTAGATGATTCTATTCTAATCAATTCCACTTTCTCAGTGAAATAAAAGAAGCCATGTCTAAGAGTGAGTTTCATGCAAGATGATGTTTGAGTTACGAGGAGAAAGGAAAAGGTATAAATGTTCATTTTATATTTCACTTGGTGTTTATAATGCAAGAGGTTTTCCCTCCAATTTACTATATAAGGATGAAAACACTAAAAATTTTATTTGCATAACTAAAAGTCTTTGCTATTGTCATTATTTATTTGCTTTATATCAGTCCATAGAAATATTTATACATTAATGTCAGGTTATAAAAAGCACTTCAAAATACTGCCTTCTGGAATAAATTTGTGTGCCACATTTAAAAAGCACTTAATATATCTAACTTTTATTGTTTATAATGAGTATTTGTTAGTTTTGCAGTTAAAATTATTTATTGAATTAATGGTGATTATATTTGTGCTTTACTTAACTCTGCAATGAAATTGTGTGAAGTTGAGTTATAGTTTCTATAAAATTTCAATAAAATGCTTCTATCTCTGAAGACTAGATCAAGGTGTGAATATTGTTCAGGTCAATTTTCCATGTTTCTATATATTTTGTGACAGCATCTGTTCCAGATTACCTTTTCAAAACTATTTGCCATACATGTTTGAAAATAGTCTTGAAAGACAGACATTGCTCTGGGGTGGAGGACAGATTTTATTTTTGACGAGAATAATAAAGATAATCATTCTCTCTGGTGGTAATGGCTGATTAGGCCTATAAACAACCCTGTATAAGAGTTTGCTAAGATCAAAATTCCTGAGCTGTGACACAGATGTGATGTATACACAGAACCCACCCAGGCCCACCTGCTTTAGTCTCATGGGCTTTGAGACCACAGAAATGTGAAACTCATGTACCCTGTTGAGCTGTGAGCAATGCAGTCTCTTTTTTTCTGACCCAGGAATCTCGTGTCTTCTGACAGCAGTTATGAAACTGTGGCCAGCTACCTTATTAGCTTAAAAGAAGAAATATCTCCCATTCTTCACACTTCCTGAAGTTTTAAAAAGCTAAATAACACAGTCATTTGATATAATTTTTAAAAGTATGACACTGATAGGGATATTGCTCCATGGTACAGTACTTGCCCATGATACCTGAGGCCCTGGGTTCAATACACTGCACTGAAAAAAAGTAAGAAACTCTTTTATTTTCAGTTTTCAGGATTGACTTTACAGAACTCATTTTCTCATTCAACTTTTTTTGAGATAAGATCCTTCTTATAGTCCATGCTGGCCTTGAACTTGCTAGGCAGCCCAGGCTGGCCTCCAACTTACAATATTTCTGCCTTAGCCTCCCAAGGGCTGGGATTATAATCATGTGTTATCAGGCTTTCATTCAAAATTTATGACACATTATACGTCTTTAAGTAGCAATGTATAAATTATTTATTTAGCTTTTAAAAATAATAACTTTTCTTAAATTTGTCTTTGACTTGAATAGTTATTTCAGTAGAATATTTTTCTGGGTTGGAATAGTAATTACATCTGAGTCACAGTCAGCAGCTGGTTGAATTTTAAACTATAAAGATCACATTTCAGCCAAGCTATTTCCCAAGGAGTAGATGCCTGAGGACTACCCTAAATATTAAGCAAGTGACATCAACAATAAGTAGAGGCCTGCTTTGCACTGACAGTGGACAGTGGGCTCACTGTGGCTTACCAAAATGAGACCGGGTAAAATGAGATCTTGCATGTGGAGGCCTCGTGCACATGAGGGTCTGTCAACAGGAGACCAAGGAAGGCCCAACTGGCTTTTTTCAAGGGATGCAACTGAACGGAGGTCTTGGAAGTCTTGAAAAAGCAAGGCACAGCAGCAAGAAATGCTCTGGAGATCACAAGGGAAAATTCCATCCTGTGCTTCAAGGAACTACAGGTTGTGAGTTAAGAGAACCAAACATGAAGCTTTCCTATTCAAAATGAGTCAGGCTCTAAGACAGATTGATGTGCAAAAGCAGGAGATAAATTAAAAGTTTCCAAATTATTTGGACCAGTAATATACGCTGTACGGTGAACTCCAACTGAATTCTTACCTAAGTGAACTCTTAACTGTTGTTTCATGAAACAGTGAAAACATGCTGAATTCTGGAAAACTTAGTAAGTTGTAGATGGATTCCTGAATTGCCCATGTTAAAACTTCACTAAACATAATTAACCAGATAATTATTTAAATACGAAAACATGTAGGTACTTTAAGGAATTTCATGTACATTTAAGGTACTAAATTCACAGACCATTAAAACAATCTTAATGTGACATGTACTAATTTAGAAATCATACTATTACAATTTTTCCTGAGGGCATCAAAGTAAAGAAAAATTAGAAATGATAAGCTTTTGTAAGTATTTGGGGTTTTTTTAGAGGGGAAATGAAATGTTGAGAAATAAAACTATTCTACTGTGCTATTTCTACCTATTTTTAAAAAGCAGTTGGGGTTTGAGATGTATTTTGGATAATGCTGGGTACTTAATCTCTTTTCTTGAAGAAAGAGTCAGAGTGAATCATTAATATTGAAGTACCTGTCCTTAATAGCAACTGTTGTAACTAGGGGAATCCTTAACATTTTAACCTACTCTAACATTTTAGCTACTCTATGAAAATAGCTTGCTCAGAAGAAAGGGCAACCAGATAAATGGATGGATTGGAAGGTGAGAAATTGTATGCTGCTTGATCCATATGCCAGCTATGTTTTATTAAATAACTTTATTATCAAACACACACACATACAAAAAATTAAAACCACTCAAAGAAGAACAATGCAAGGGGGAAAAAACTAAAATAATATTCAAATACAGTAGAACTCAACCAAAACAAAACTGAAAAGCACTTAAACATTTTTCCATATAATTTAAAAAAGTATCTCAAGCACCAACAAGACACCAGAGGATGTGATTTATTTCAGAAAGGTCCCCAAAACCAACATTGAACAAATAATGATCTGGAAAAAACCTCCAGTTGGTTAGCAGACTCCACATAAGCCAAGCTTCTCCCTAATTTAAATTTCGATGCAGTCATATGACCCGCGATGGAAACACAATCCGAGAAATACGTTATTAGGCCATTTCATCTGTGTGCATCCTTAATTACATTCTCAGTTTCTCACACTAGAGAAACTGTGCAGTATTTACACACATGTGTGTCCTATTTATTTCACTTAAGAGGAAATATATGCCACATATGCCAGCTATTTATTTACTTATCTGTGAGATATTTAGTGTAAGATAGGTGCTTATCTTTGTGCCCTTATGGGGTTTACCTTCAGGCAAGGTAGGGAGAATGCAGCCTACAAATCAAATGATGTCATCGTGTGGCAAATATGGAGGAACATAGAGCAAGAGGAGAATAAAGAATGCTGGGAGTGGGATGCAGTTTCTGTCAGAGTCAGATATTTCAAGAACACACAGTTGATTACAACATGCCTTTGCTCATTGCCTTTAGATCCACCCAGTTACATTTACACTAAGATTGCACTTCCATATCCCATATACCCAATCCTGCATAGTCTGACCCTTAACAACCTCTCCATCCTCCACCCAGTATGCATCCAGACATGGTCTTTAATTTTGCCATATTTAGTTAACACAGATTTCCAGCTATTTCATGCTTCCATGCATCTACTTGTCTATGGACCTAAAACTGCCTACCCCTTGCTTCCTAATTCTGTTTAGTTAGTAAAGTTTCTTCTTATACTTTAGGACTCAAATCTAACATACTATTTTCTTAGAAATCTTTTACAACCCATTTTATCTGTCATCATATGACAGTTTCAGGCTATACTAATTTGTTTTAATCACAATAACAAAGTACCTGAGGTAGGCTACTTAGGAAGAGAAGAGGTCTATTTCGCTCACAGTTTGGGAGGTTCAAAGTTCAAGATTGGGCAGACCTGCTGGTTCAGCCTCTGGTGAATGTGTCGGATGGCAGTGGCAGAAGTACATATGTGGGAACAAGCCATCACATCTGAAACAGGAAGCCGAGGGGCTGGCCGGGGCCAGGTTCAGGATTTTGTACCGATCCTTTTATCAGAATGAGCAAGGGTCAGAGAGAGCTACCTTAATTCCTTTCAGGGTCACACCCCCAATAACCTAAGGACCTCCCACTTGGCCCTGTCTTCCAGCATCTCTCAGCACTACCACTCTTGGGGCCAGACCTCCAAAGCATGGGCCCTTGGGGGAACACTTGGGCCATAGCAAAGTTCCTCTTCTTTTGAGGGCCCTGTCAAACGCTCTCCCTAGGTCATGCAAGCTGTTCCCAATTCCATATCACTGACTGTGGGCTTCTTTCCACACTAGTACTTTTATATATAGAAACTTGAACCTCCGTGGGTAGACATAAATTAATGTTCTCATTGACTCTCCATTGGTTTTTCTCATTTTAGTGTGAAATGCTTGAGGATAGAATTTAAATATGTTTGGTTTTATACTTCCCGCATGATTGTAGTCCCTGGCCCATAGTATTCATTTCACAATTTTTTTTTTCTTTTGTAATTCTGGAGATCAAATCCAGGGCCATGTGTATGTTTGGCAACCACTCAATCACTGAGCTACACCCCCAGCCCTCACAAATGTTCATTTAATCAGTAATTTTTACATGTAATAATTCTAATTGAGCTGTAGGTATCACTTGATTTCATGGCAAGGATCCATTGTAACTTGTTTCTCCATAAAAGTATTAAGATATAGTAACATGAATATAATATATCTGTATCTCTCTCTCTCTCTATATATATATATACCTTAATTTATTTTGTTCTTCTATGTAGATATTTTATCATATTCTGAAGATATATTTACATATACTGAATTCATTCTAGGTACCAAATGTGGTTTTACATACTTTATATATCATTAACAACTATTTATTCCTAATAACAACCCTAGAGATGAATATTATCAATATCTTCAACATGGATGAGCATAAATTGGCTAAATAACTTACTCAACATCAGTCATGTAACCAGGTTTCAATCCTAGGCAATCTTACTTCAACTCTTGTGCCTTGATCCACTGTACAATACAGTCTAGTTTTTATTAAGCTCCAGAAAAGTAAATTATACATTCCTTATGGAAAGGAAAAAGAGGAAGCTGAAAAATATTGGCAGAGAATTTGAACTACTGAAATTTTTTGAGTTGTTTGGAACAGTGTTGTGAGTGCAAAGTAGCTTAGGAATTATGCCAAAGCTTTGAACTTAAGTTTCTAGGTACAGTAAATTAGACACATGATATTCTTGTCATCTGCTGTCTTCAATAATAATTTATTTAATCCAAAGAAGGATGGTAAATGCTTTGGAATAAATACGAGATGCTGTGCTTGCCTAAGGTGAAGTAAGAAGATATAAACCAAATAACAAACTCTTTGTAGCCTGCTAGTAGTTTTTCCACTGTATACTATATGTCCTACTGGTAGAACCACAACACACATTTAAATAGCGTGTTCTCATGGACTCTTTCACTTGCTTCTTTTCCCATCCCTGGAAGAGAAGTAATGCATTTAAAAATCCATGTTTTACAGATCCAAAGACTCAACTTGCCCAATGCATGAATAAGAAATTAAAAAACACCAGACACATGAGTTATATCACTTGATCCTTTTTTCTCCCCATGGTGATTTTTTTGTATCAGATAAGTCAGCTTAATTTCAATCAATACTATTTAATGTAAAACAAATCAAATCTGGTCTAGTTTTTCATTACTGCTAAGAAAAGTGAAACTAAGAAATCTCAACTATGGGAAATCCTTTCTGAAATGATAAAAACTGATGAACTGACCAGATTCCCTTAACTTTCAGGAGATTTTAATTGCTGATATTAACTTCTATCATTCCGGCTCCTCTGTGTGCATCCTTGGGAACTCACATTTCTCGCATTCCAAGGCAGGATCTTGGAAGAGGTAAAATTAATGGCTCCCAGAAAAGTGGATGTTGCTGTCAGTAATGTGTTAGAGACAGTGGCCCACATTTCTCTAGTGGCAAGATTTCATGTGTACCATCACGTTGGATCATTACCACAGCATTCTGAAGTTATGTGTGATAGACAGTCATGTCACAAGTTCATAGATGAAGTGCTATACACCTTGGATGAGTTCTTCTCTGTTCTTTTCAAAGGATTTTGATTGGCTTTTCCTTATATGTTTCTGTGAACTCAGGACTGCCACAAATCATGAAGGAAGGTTTATTTTCATAACCTACTCCTTCCCACTTTTCCCCATCAAAATAAACAACATTATTATCTACCAGTTACCTGAGTAACAAACTTAGGAGGATTCTTTGATTTCTCTCTTCTTATGCTCATGCAAAATCCATTGCAAATCCTGATGACTTTATTTCTGAAATATAGCCAGATCTGTTCACTTCTTTTCTGAGGGGGCATTTTTGTCTATTTCATTTAGGGCTAGTATTCCAAGACCTAGGACAGTATTTTTTATGCTATAGGTACTTGATAAATATTAGTAAAATGTGTATTTTCAGTATTAGTAGTAATATTCAAAATATGAGCAATGCATACAGAAAGAACTATTGAAGCCCTCTAAGTTCCTCGCTGTACCAGGTGTAAACGAGCCTGGAGTTCCTGGGCCATGAGGTGGTTTGGAGGTCCTGGGGGAAAAGTATAAGATGCCTGGAGGTGGGAAAACTTTAGAGGACTGAGGACAAGGGCTACGTATCACTCAGTAGGCAAATATTTCAGGACTTTAACAACTGAAGTTTATCTTATGGCTTTATATGTAACAGACAACTATCAACTACCAGTTAATGTAAGGTACCATCATTGTTTTCTCACTTCACCTAATTTCCAGAGTGATGATTTTATTACAATAATCAAGTCATGTTATTCCCATGCTTGGACCTTCCAAAGAGCTTTCTGTTACCCTTGAAATAAAACCTAAACTTTTTCAGCATTACAAATCTTTGGGTTCCTTACCTCACAGCCTTTATTTCTCCCTGAGCTTTCACATGACTGCCTTCTTACAAGGGAAAACTTAGCTGAAATCACGGTCCTTCAAAGGGGACTTTTTTGATCACCCAATATTAAAGAGCAATGACAGTCACTTGTTCTCATTACTCTATTTTACCTTTCTGAATGAAACTCCTGGCTACCTGGTGAATTTGTATTTTCATTTTTATGTCTCACTCCCCCATTACATTAAACAGAACACTTTATCTCCCTTGCTCATCACAGTTTCCCAGGAACTAGACCAGTGCCAGGCACGGAGTAGGTTCTTAATAAATATTAATCTTCTGATAAGACATGCACTGTGGACCATGGGGTATTGATGTCACCTTTTCACAAGTGTTGGGAGATATTTAATTTCTATCAATGTTCCTTATGATCCAAATGTCACCATATAAAAGGGATCTAGGTCCTTACATTTGGGAGATGATCTTATCAATAATTAACTAAAAAGCCAGGCATGGTGGTGCATGCCTGTAATCCCAGCTCTCTGGAAGCTGAGGCAGGAAGATTGCTGCAAGTTTAAGACCAGCCTGGGCTACACAGTGAGTTTAAGGCCAGCCTCCTGAACTACAAGCAAGAACTTGTCTCAAAAAAAATTAACTAAAGTTGAAGTATTTAAAAAACTATGACTATAATAGGAAAGCTCATTCTCTTATAATGAAGGCAATATTTTACCTGTCCCATGTAGTTTAAGAAATGCTGCTGAAAATGCACCCTTTCTCTAAGAAAAATAACTTGAGGACTCATCTAATTTTATAAAAACATTTCAGCAGCCTATATCATCTTGTAGCAATAACAAATAAGTGTGTATTCACTTAAACAACCATCATAAGTACTCTTTAAATTACAAAAAAGTTAATGTACAAAGAGTAGGAATAAAGTAAAGAAGAAAGCAGAAACTTGGTAAATTTTTGATACTGGCTTAATTTGTATTGTTTTATAAATTCTAAGTGGTATAAACAGAGGTGCGTTATTACTTAGTAATCCAGCAGCTCTGTGATTTGTAGATACTTTATATACTACACTAAAAAAAAAAGCTGCACAGGCAGAAAATCTTACGAATCCTGATTTCTTACATGAATGTGAAAATATCACCATTCTTCGAGACTTGACTTGTCCGTGATTCCTCTGGAATTACCAGTTTGAGGGGGTCTGCGGAGAGCTTTTCCTGTTGCAGATTTTCTTTGTTTCCGTCAGCTGCATCAGATAGGAGTTCGGGTAGATGTGAAACATGACATTCTGACAGTGAATCTAGCAGACAGATTCTTGGCTGCATTCTCTGGTGCACTTGAACTTCTGCTAAGCATGTGATGAAAGAGTGTTTTCAACTGCACCAGCTGTGGAGAGGTTAATAAAACAAAAGAGGAGAAACAAAAGCTCTCACAGCAGAAGGCTTCTGGCTTTGCTGATTTTTCTGGTTACAAACAACATGTCAGAGATCTGTAACTGCTGTGTTGTTTTGGGCTTAAAATCATTTTAAACAAGTTGAGCTGCTGAATTAAAACTTTAAGGAGAACTAATGAATAACACATCAAATGCAACATTACGTATGCCAGTCCTGAAAATGGCAGGTTCTTACTTTTCAACAGACAACTGGAAGTTGGGAAACTAGTATTTATTTTATTGCTACCCTTGATGGTTTTTCCTGTAAATAGAAAAAGACACAGGCTGGCTTTCAGATGTTCATGATATGCAAGAGTCAAGGTGGTCTTGGCTGAGGGGACTGGGAGCAGGAACTTGTGCTTTCTGCCCCTCTTCCCGGTCCCCTGCTGCAGCAAAGGATCATGGGACATGGACCCTTGCCGAGCCTGCTTCTCCGGAGGCCATTGCTCAATCCTGTGCTGGGCAGAGGTCAGCTGGTGACCCACGAGCCATTTAAACTGGAGGAAGAAGCCATCCCTTGGGAGATAACATAGGCCCTTCCCCTCAAATTAGTATACAGCCTGCAGAAGGGGAGGGCCGTTTACTAATCTTCCTCCCTGCCTCCCCAGTCTTCTGCATCTCTTAGTCCAACACTCAGCACACTGCAGTCAAGGCTATTATCACATTCCCTTGAGTGGAAGGAAAACAGGATAGGGAGCGTCATCACTTCACCCAGGCTTCAACTAGGATAAAAGGAAGAAAATCACCACTTACTGGGAACTTCACCACTTCCTGCTAAACTGGAGGTCTCTTCTATAGCATTTGGAGGTTTAATGAATGTGACTTACAGATATCATCTGGGAAATATGGTGTTTATGCTTCTTGAACTGGAGCAGAACAAAATTATAGATATCTAAAATTCTCGATCATTGAGAGAAACTGTAAAAGTTATTTTTGGTTTGTCTACAGCCCATCTTTATCCTTTCATCCATCAATAATTTCTATTGGAACAAAATGATTGTTTTGGAGGCTGTTTCTGAAGAGTTGCAGAATTTCCAAGTCCTAACTCTGGTCTCCTTTCCTCCTTTCCTTCCGACCCCCAGTCTTCCAGCTCTTTCAAGTTCATGGCCAAGAGCCTTCTTTCTCCTTGTGCTGTCACTCAGGGGCCTGCTGTGTGCCTCTTGGACTTATTCTGTCCAGCAATGGAGCACCATGGAACTTGCCAGAAACAAATACATACATGTCCCATACCAGAACATGTCAGATACACCAGTGTCTTAATTTATCAGGTTTGCAAATTAGCAAATGATTAATCACAGTACTGAGAAATCTGTCCTCTTCCATTGTGTTTGTAACAGGATAGTGAGTGTGATTTGATTTGGACTCATGATATGCAGAGAAGTCTGTTTGGGGCTACCCTAAGGCATACACTGAGGGGTACACTTCAAATGAAACTTTAGAGGGGTAAAGAGGGCAGTTGGTGAACAGTAGGGAAGTTGTTGGGTTGGGTGGAACAGTATGTGAGAAGCTAAGTTGCCCCAAATTATAGTCAATATAACCATACAATCAGCAAATCCTATTTGAATATCAAGTTATGATAAATTTCAATTCTGTTTTTTTTATTCTGCAGCTAACTGGGGCAGAAGAAAGCAAAAATTAGCATTTTTTTCCCTTCCCCTCTTTCCACTGAGAACTCAATAACTCCCCAAATGACCTTTACCTACATATGGTGTATGAGAAGTCACTGGCATTTAAGAAAATGTTTTAAAAAGTTATAGAATGAGACATCATTAGAGTTAACATTTAAACATAATTCATAG
>NW_004624753.1:7074074-7086661 GCF_000247695.1 Heterocephalus glaber
TTTCTGGTACCGGAGATTGAACTTGGGTCCTTGCGCTTGTGCAGCAGGTGGTGAAACCACTGAGCTAAATCCCCGGCCCGAAATTAGTAAATGTTTATAACTAAAATACCAAAAAGAGAATATACAAACACATTTAGAGTTCCACTTCTTCCCATGTAAGAAATATAATAACACTTACTAAATGATAGGAGAAATAAATGTAAATTAATTTCTAATAAAACTTTACAAGCACCTATAATTCAACAACCAAGTAAAATTAGCTTTAAGAAGACATTTGGCTTCTAATTAAGAGAACGCTTTTGCTTTGCACTTTCTTCATAATTGCTGAAATATGTAAGGTCAGTGAGTCATAAACATCCAGAAATTTCAAACTATCTTTGTCTTGGTTTGGAAGTAGTAGAAATAGAATAATTATTGGCCACTGAGGCTCTGTGGGTTTCCCAAGAGACAAGATGTGCTTAGATGGTAGAAGGACAAAAATTACAGAGTTTGGAAGAAAATATTATTCTACATGGGCTGACAAGGTGTGTTATCAAATACTTAGTCCTGGCTGCCTACCTGGGCAGAGCACCAAGAAACAGCACCATGTGGGAGAGGGGAATCATCATTCAGAGGCTGTTATTCAACACTTAGGACCCATGTGTTTGCTTCTCAGAAGCACTAAGGACATGGACTACTGTACCATCATAAACTCTATTAGTCTTTGTTGTGTTCTCAAAGCAGAGAACAAACACTGGAAAAATCAATCTTCCTGAATTGGACTATGCACAGTTTGGTTTAAAGCTGATATAACAATCAGAAATTCTACTTATCCAACTGAATCACACTGATTGCATGTTAGAGTATTGTTCTTTGTTCTAACCACACTCATCCCATGTTTCTCATCTATAGAATTCTCATAGTCTGAAACGGCAAATTTTAAAACACATACTTAAGAAGGGAAGAAAGGACTTAGATAACTTTATAAAATGTAGAAAGGGTAGATCAGTTTTAAAGATAACTGTAAGTATCTGGAACTATAAGTAGCATAGAAATTCTTGAGAATAAAGTCATGTATTTGGCATCTTCATAACCAAAACAGTGTTCTTCTTGAGATTTTCAGAAAAAAATAAAAACAATAAGCTCAGAATAAAAATAAAAGCAGAGATAAGACCTAAAAAGGAAAAGCTATTATGGAGAGAAAGTGAAAGACAAGCAGGAGTGTTTAGAAAAATCAGATAACAATGATCCAAAAGAGAGAACCCTCAGGACAGAGAGAGATACAAAGATAAATACTGATGGAAAATAATCAGGGCACAAGGTTATAATTCAAAGTAAATTTTCTAAATTGCACATCCTGTTTAAAATGTGTGTGTTGGAGTTTTACATGAGCCTGGTGCACTGGCAAAGAACACTGGCCTTGGAATCCAGGGCTCTGGTTTGGGTCTGGATCAGCTGTTTGTTATCTTATGTTTTCTTGGACGAGCTGTTCTGGACCCTGTTTCCTTATGATCAAAGAGATGCTATTAAATACTTGCTAGTGTTATTGAACACAACCTAGCAACAAGGAGAGGTAGAACAATACCACATTAGATCCAAGATAATATTTTCTTGCCATTTACTGATACTGTCTGATGACAACCAGCTCAGGATCCAATAGCTTCCACAAAACCTATTCTTTTAAATAGTAGCTTTATCCTACCTTTCATGGTAGCAATCACATTTTGCCAACATTGTGCTAACATTTTCTTAGACTGTGTGCTATACAGTGCATATTTGCTTTTTTCTTACTGATTAAAATCTAACTATGCAAATAGAAGATTGGGTCTTCTGCTGTTCTTGAGGTCTAGATTAAATCAGTGTACAACTGAACACTATGATAATATGAGTTCTTTGTAGAATATAGTTTAGGTTTTAGTTTTAGCTTAAATACTTCCTATAGGTGTCAAAGCAGTAGTTCATATCTCACATACCTAATAATGCAGAGAAGTATAGTGGTGTAGTTGGAATAAATTTTAAAATGGTCTGATGGAATGCATGTTACGAAAAACCTAATGTAGTTGGACAAGGTAGTGGATGCCTGTAATCCCTGATTCTGGAAGGCTGAGGCAGGAGGATCACAAGTATGAGCCCAGCCTGGTAATTTAGTGACTTAAAAGAACATCTCAACATAAAATAAAAAGAGCTGAGCGTATAGTCAGTGTGACAGCCCTGGGTTCAATCACTACTACTACCACTACCACACACACACACACACACACACACACCCTGAGCGTGTCAGTGGAAGGCACTGGCATTTCTCATGTGAAGGATTTTAATGACAGTAATCAGTAATATTTATTGACTGGTGTGTGTCAGGTAATTTACTGAACTCTGTACAAAGGCATTTGTTTTTTTTTTGTTTAATGTCTTGGACAAAGAAATTTTATCAAAACTGCAGGCAATACAAAATTAGGAATATTAGCTAATGAGTGAGGGGAAATAATTTATTAATATAATTGATGCTCTAGAGAGTAGTTGAAATAAGTTGAAACTCAAAATGATAAATGTGTATAATCTTACACTGAGGTTCAAATAATCAATTTTTTAATGTAGAAAATGGTGAATAACAGATTTGGAAGTGAATATAAAAAGAAGTCAAGGTGTTAATTCAAGTTGATGTAACCCAAGCATGTGAATCTGGTTTTAAATGCCTGAGACTTACTTGAAATATGGTGTCTACATCAAGGGAATTATTAGCCTCATTCACGGCTGGTCACCCAGAAAGTGCTCTGTTGAGTCCTGGCCACCACATTCGAAGAGGGAATTTGACCTCACATGTTCAAGGGAGGGGTGAAGGGTCTGAGTCCATACAAGGAATAACTGGGGGAATGTGTTCATTCTGCCCAGAGAATGACACGTCTTGTCAAGAATTTCAATGGCAGTTGTATACAGCAAGGGGGTAGATATTTCTACATAGTTATAGAACTAAAAGGATGGGAAAGGGAACAGGGTGGCAAATTTAGATTCCTAGAAGATGCTTTGTAATGATTAAAACTCTTCACAAACAGGGTGGCTCAATAGTAAGAAAGTTTGGTGAGCTGGAAATCCTTGTGCATCCAAGGTGGACTTACCCTAATACTTCCAGTAACAAGTATACTGGACACAGAATGCAATGTAAACACTGATGATTTTTGTCTTGATGACAATTGCCATGTTGCAGAGGGGTGTGTATTTTCTTGGGAGTGGTAGAACAGAGACATTGTATGAAAAGAACATTTAAAATAACAGTTGTCAGCATCCAACTTTATTCTATGTTCAAAGGGGTTTGCTTTGGTGTGTGTATTAGTGACTATTGTATTCTTTGGCATACATCATTCATGCTGCTATCTATACATCTATCGTGTATTGAAGAATTGCAAAACTGACATCAAGGCCTTCCCTTCCTTACTTCCTCCTTTGCTCTTTCCCTCCCTTCTTCCTGTTCTTTCTCTTCCACTTCTTCCTTCTCCTTTTCCTCCTCCTTCTTCTATTCCTCTTTCTCCTATACTTTCTCCCCATTTTCCATTTTCCACTGAGCTACACTCCCAGACCAGAATTCTTTTCTATTCTTGAAACCTCCCAGTGTTCATCTGGAGATTCAGAATGGTTTTTCAGTTAGGTCTGGCATTTAAACTTTTTCTTATGTAGTGCTGTTTGCAGAGTTCACACTTTTGCATTCTCATTCCTCCTCCTCCTCTCTCTCTCTCTCTCTCTCCTCTCCCATTCTTAAGTTAAAGTGAACAGGATAGCATAAACTATGAAGAAATTATTAGTAAGACTTCAAGAAGTTGACTCAGCATGCACTGAAAACAGAAATGTGGACTGCTTTTCCTGTCTTTGTGAGGTCGCAGCCAGCAGCCTTGGCCAGGGTGCCTCAGCTCAGTGCGCCCTGTTGTGGTTTGGGGCCTCTAACTATGGGGCAGCCCATTAACTGGCTGGTGAAGCGGCAGCACATTGTTCTGTTATTTTCAAACCACAACACCCTCTGTGGAATCCAAGAGCCATTAAAAATGTAGTTCTGATGCTGCCTGACACAAGCATAATTCATGAACTCTATAATTTAAAGGGATTTCAATGCAATTGTAAAGCTAATAAAAAATGAATTGCTTTTGGGGAACTCTGGTACCTTATTTAATCAATTGATTTTACTAAAGTACAATTAGCCTGTTACCTCTCTCTCTCTCTCTGTGTATGTGTATGTGTGAAGATAAATAAGATTAAATCTGATGCCAGTAGTTTCAAGTATGTAACTCTGATGTCTTACCAAAAAGAAAAGAGAAAAAGATAAAGAAAAGAAAAAGAAAGAAAACCCCAGTACAATTTTTGGCTTGTAGCCAGTAACAAAGTGTTTCTCCCTGTACCTTTTCTTTATCATTTTTTCCACCAAATGTTGATTATGGCCAAGTTAAAAAAAAAAAGTTTGGGTAACTTACTAGAAGGTTTAGATTTCAGTCTGGATTAAGGGGGAAAAAGCCTCAAATGAAAGGTTCTCTTTAATCAGATAATTGACCAGCCAGTAACTTTAGCCCCTCTGTGACACACCAGTTGGCAGGTACGCAGGTACGTCCCCCAGCCTCAGCCTGCAGCCCCATCCCTGTCCCCTGAGACCGTCACTGAGACCCTGGTCCCCTCCTGTACTGCTGGTCTCTGCTGGTGTCCAGAGCCCGTCCCCACACATTTTTGAAGTTCAGGAAAGGAGAGTCAGCTGTCAGAGGTGAGCGTGCAGATGGCACAAAAGGGGCTCCGCCCTTCCATCCCCTCGGCTGGGGAGGGGGAAGCCGGGCTCCTGCACCCCACCGCAGCTGTCTCCCATCCCGAGCACCTACGTTTCAAATTGATCCCGGTTTCCTGAAATCTTGGCTCTGAAGTTGTCGAGGAGGCTTTGGAGAGGCTTTAAATACAAGCACATTAACTCCTCTATTTCAACTCCCTCATCATGAGCCATGGCAGCTCAAAAATGCCGTCTACGATGTCACGTCACAAAGGCTTGGAAAATTATCCGTCAGCCCCATTGTCTGCCTGTTTTCTTTTATTCCTTCTCTACTCATCATGCTCGTTGGCAGCCATGAATGAAATGTAACATGCTAAATGACTGACATCCATTAAGCCTCCTCGACAAACCTCGGCCGTGTTTTGAAAGGCCCCTGGAAGAAAAAGGATTGTGTGCTCTTTGAATCCTGGCCTGCTGAATGGCTGCCAAGCGAGGACTGCTCCATTCAAAGGGCTGCGTGAATAAATGAGAATAACATCCTTGGGGACCCAGCGGATCAGCTTTCTCTGAAAATGCTCAGCTTCACAAAGGGTCAGAGTCACAAGGTAAATGCAAATGGCCAGGAGGGGACTTTGATGGCTGAAACACTGTAACAGTAGAGGACTTGAAAGAAAACTTTATTTAAAAAAATAAAAAAGAGGAGGAAACAAAAGGAGAGTGGGGGTGGGGAGAACTCGGAAAGGCCAAGTCACTTGATAAGAAGAAAATGCTTCCACAGAGATAGAGATGAATATTCGTTTGTACATTGTACACACGTAGTGCCTTAATACGTGCTTATGAAAATGTATAAACTCTTTATCTGTCCACGTTTGGAAACATCATGTCTTAATTTTATTTCCTATGTGAGTAAAAACTAGGTCAAGCTTGGGAGCTCATTTTCTTGGTGGACTATCCTAAGTACACTAATTTTTGCTTAACCACTTGTGATAAAATCTAGAGAACCATCAAGCATGCTCTTTTGAGGGGTCCCTTGTTTTCGTTTTTCTGTACAGTCTTTCTCACTTAGAATGATTTCTAGTTGACTGTTTTAATGGAGGTGTAGTAGAGGCAGTTTCGACAGGAAGTCAGAAAAACCACAAGAATTCCTGACAAAATTCCAGAGAGACCTTCACGTGCCTGCCACAGGGTCACTCATTCAGATCATGTTTAGATGTGTATGCTGTGTTGGTTTAAATCCTACAGAATTAGTTACTTTTATTAATTTATCTCCAATAAAGATGTAAATAAAGTCCAGCTTCCCTTGCCAGCAAATAATAATGAGGACAGAGGTGGTACCGGAAGTGGGTAAAGAAGTTCTGAATTCAAGTAGAGTTGACATGTTAGCAGATGAACTAAAGCTTGGATGGTGTCATGGGCTGAATGTGTCCTTCTCCCCACTAGAGACATATCCACTCAACCTGTGAATGTAAGCTTAATTGGAAAAAGGGTCTTTACTGATGTGATTAAGTTAAAATTCAATTTGAGCAAGAATTAGAGGAGAGAGGAGAAGATAGAGGGAAGAAGGAAATGTGAAGATGCAGACAGATTGGAGGGACTTGTCCACAGGCCAAGAAATGCCAAGGGCTGCTCGAAGCCACCCGAAGGTTGGAGAGAGGCATGGATCAGCTTCTTCCTCAGAGAAGTACCCGGCTGACACTTGACTTCAGACTTCAGACCCCAGAGTTGTCAGAGAATGAATTTCTGCTGCTTTAAGCCATTGGATTATGGTAGTTTGTTATGATAGCTTCTGGAAATGAATGCTGGTGGTAAATGTCTGTGGGCTTTTGTGATCACAGAGTCATAACACTCGGGCTTGCTGCTGTCTAGAAAGAGAGCAATCCGTTCCTCCAGAAGTGGCTCCTGGAATTATTGGGTCCTACTGGCCAGGTAAACTCCCTTTGCAGGGAGTCCTTCCCCTACTTAGTGTTTTCCTGAGAGAATGTCTCTTGGTTTCTGATAACTAAATATGATGTCTCCTCAGTATGACCTCATTTGATATTTGTAAAGGAAAAAAAATTGTTCCCCCAAACTTATGTGTAAGAAAAGTCCTGTGTTATATTCCATCTACCAAAGTATCACAATTACATGTAGGAGCTGCTTAGTGTTAAGGAAGGCTACCTTATTCCACACAGAGCACCTCTGGTTAACTGCAGTATCAACTATTGAGCAATTAGCAATTGATGTTTTATACCTTTTATATTCTAATTTAGTGTTTGTTTTTGATATATAGGAATCTTATATTGGTGGTTTGGGGTTAATATGTAGCACATTTTTTTCCATTTAAAATAATGGAAAATTGGCTTTCAACTACTGATTTCTTACAGCATGTCTGATTCCGGGAAAATGGGTTGAGGAAATTGTGTGGGAGAGATCTACACAAAGTGTAATAAAAATGCATAAATGTTTAAATTAAAAATTGTTACAGTAAAAGAAACATTGCCATCAATCTCCAACAAAATACTCCTCTTCACCTCAAACACACTTGTCCCATTGTTCTTGCTGTTCTCTGAAACAGTTCTGGAAGTGCACTTTTGTCTTTTCAGTTGCATTATTTTGGCTGCCGCTATACTTTGCATTGATTCAAAATGTTTACCTTTCATGGCCATTTTGACTTTGGGGAAGAGCCAGAAGTCACACAGTGCCAGACATGGTGAATAAGGTAGATGAAGGCATAACATAATGTTTTTATTTGTGAGGAATTGCCATCAATGCAAACTGTAAAGGGCTTTAGAAACTGGCAGGAATGATAGGATAAGTGTGTTCAATGTGAGGTGGAATATTTTGAGGGAGATGGATGGCAATGTATCTTTTACTGAAATAAATTTTTAAAATTTAAACATTCACTCTGTTTTTGATCATACTGTGGACTTCCTTTTCGTGCTGTCTGTCATGTTTTAGAGAAGCACAGCTGACTCGATCTTTAGAGAAAATCTTTCACTGAAAGATGTGATTTAGCATCTTTACCTCATTATCTGAATTAGAAACTGTTGTGACTGACCACTTTACTTTAGATTTACCACCCTTTAGTATTTCCAAGGTATCGTTGATTTTTCTTCAGTTTCTTATATGACACTAGCTAAATTTCTATAAGATGGACATAAAAGTGTTAAATGCACATGTTTATTAAGCTTGAGCTTGGGGGGATTTAGATTGGTAACTCAAAATGCTTACTAGTCAACTGTTATAAAATTCAGGGACTACATGCAAGGAAGGGTTCCAAGTATGTCTAGGTGTCAAGGAACAGTTTTTTGGCATAAGTAGCCTGAAAAAAAATTAAGCTGTTTTCCTACCAGAAAGATACTGGAAATTCCCAATGAAAAAGGTATTGGAAAAAGTGGCTGAAAGTGTAAATTTATAGAGCAGAGTCATAACTAACTGTTAATACATAAATATTCATTTGACTGCCTAAAATATATATGTGGAAGGAGTCCTAGTTTTAAAAAAGAGATAAACATAAATTATCTTTAGTGGGTTTATCATAATTATGTGTTCTAAAAACCCTATTTTTTATATGCCAAATAAGGCTGACACATGGAATGCATTATATTCCAGCTAATGGTTTCAATCAAATTCATAACAGAGCTGAGTAGGCAGCAAGGGTTTCTGGACCCGTGTCTCCAATCACAGGGTACCCAGGGACATGAGCACTCCCACACAGAGGAACTCCAGGGTCCAAATCACGGGTATCTTATGTCTCTACCACCCACACTTGTTACTCCCAGGGATACAGTGAGTTTTGTTTGTTTGCTTTTATGACAAGAGAAAATAAAAGGGTTGGCAAGATAAATCTTATTGTAGGATATGTAGCATTGAAATTTTTTTAGCTCGACATTATGATAAGTTTCTAGTCGAGTTGGAGAACATTATGTTTTTTTGTGGCACGGCACGATATGTTTTCAAAACTCAGTAGTTCACACACGAGGAAACAGAGAAAGAACAGTTTATTGACGCTTGGCAGTGTAGATTTGCATACTTTCTTTTACGCACTTAAACATGATTTAAAGTTGACATTTATGTAGTCTTTAAATTCTAATTTCTATTTGGAGTATTTTGTTAATTCTTTGTCCACTATTTAAGAAATTTCATTAGTTCAAAAAAATGAACTACCTTTTCTTTTCCTTTGGATGTGGGAATTTGTGAAAGGAACTCAATATGTAAGTGCTTTATTTTGTTTATTGATTTCTTTTTGCTCTGAAAAGGATCAAGAATCGAAACTCCCTGTAAGCTTTGGCTTCCGTTGAAAGGTGTGAAGAGGGAATTCTTTACTTGTGTTTGCAGTTTTGGCCTGCAGGGGGCGTTCAAGCGCAACGACGCTAACAGCTGGCGCGCGCTGCAGTGTTTTCATGCTACCTGAGTAAACTTAGCTCAGAAAAATGCAGCAAAAGCCAAAGTAAGCAGTCCTACCCCATCTGTCACTGCGTGGAAGAGAGCTGAGGCAGCCATATTTAATCAGCGCTGAAGTCTCCCTCTGGGTGATGTTCGTGCCCTTCTGTAATATTTTATTCTAAGCCATTTCCCAGACAGCATTATTGATTCGTGTCATTATTCTCTCCGGAGCTCCGGGAGCCTGTGCAACGTGATACCAACTGCAGTTTTCTTTATGAACATAACCTCAGAACCGAAAAGTAAGGTGACTGCCTGCAATATTCACAATTACCCAGATGGCATATTACACAGTGCATCGAAGATGTTTTAAACTCTTACACTCTAGCATCAACTGGCAGTAATGCACTTGCTAAAATAGAAAATTACTAACAACAACAGCAGAAGAAAGATTTGGCCCTTGTTTCTTATTTCTGGTTTTTACCTCTTAACTAGTAGATTTGCGCTCAGAGTGAGAGGATACTGTTCCTTAGATATTTCGTGCGGGTGGCTTGGATGAGGAATTCCTCTGCCCTGAAAGAGCCATTAAAAATAACATCACCTTTGCTATTTATCTGGACCAGAGTTTTAAAATTCTTTCTTTTCCTCTCTTTCAGAGAGAAAAAAAGTATAATTATTTTTTCTTAATGACCTACGGAATTGTAACGGGAGATTCTGGGAATGAATTAGGGATTGAATGAATGAATGAGTGAATGAATGAATGAATAGAAACCCAATAATTTTTAGTATTTTTCCAGAGATCTTTAACCCTCAGAAAATGACTCACTGATTACTTTTCTCAACACAGTTCTAATTTGGAGTCCAGCAGCATACTTAAAAGGTACACATTCTTAATTTTACTTTCTGGACATAGTGTCATAAGAGTAGCAAATACTCTCCATATCATTTGTGTCCTGATATACATATATTTGGGTGAAGGTAATAATATACCACCTAGATATACGCAGTTGTGGCACCAAATGTGTTTTCTTTGGGCCTAGTGGAGTAATAGAAGTTGAGATGCCTCATCTTCTCCTTCTTTTCTTCTTCCTTCAGCAACATATCCTAACAGTTGTACTAAACCCATGTCTCTACTTCAGGAATCTTTTGTCTTGTTGAGTTTACTGTTGGAACTTACCTTTGCACAGTAAGCATTATCAATCCAGTATTCTGATTTCCATTTTTTATGAACCATGAAGGTATTATGGTAATAATTTACCCAAAAATTATGATAAATAATGAATAAAGATTGCCATAATCATAGTATCAATTATTGAATATCTGTCCTTCAGCTCTTCTATTATACAACTTATTTGTATTCGCATCCAATCCTTACAGTAACACCAAGAAGTAAATATTATGACCAATTTGCATATATTTAAACTGAAGCTCAGAGAGATTATCTGTTAATTCAATTAGACCACTCAACTTACTTGAAAGGAATAGTTTCCTAAAAGTCGATCACATAATAAACTCAGATAATTCTAGGAAAAAAACTAATGTAAGATATTTTCCCTAGTAGTTATGAACCTATATTCTAAAGACAATCATTAAATATGAATCATAGGCACAAGAACAAACAGATTGATAAGTCTGAAAAGAAAATTGAGCAATAAGGCCAAGCATAGCTAGTAATGAATTTTATTTTATTTTATTTTTTATTTTTTTGGTACCGGGGATCGAACTCAGGACCTTGCACTTGCAAGGCAGGCACCGGAATTTTACTGAATTTTCCGTAAAGCTAGTTACAGAGCTGAGTGCTTTGGATACATATCACTTAATCCTTTCATGTTTCTATAAGGCATTGTTATCTCCACATTTTACATAAAGAAACAAAGATTTAGACAAGTTAACTTAGTAACTCACCCAAAGATATACTGTGGGTCTGAATGAACATGAGTCTTTCTAATTCTAGTGACAAACTGCTTCACCACTGTGCTACATGGTCATTCCAATATATCTCATGGAATTTAATACATGATAAAAGTAGCATTTTGAATCAGCCAGAGGAAAACCAATATCTTATTCAATAAATGGTGCTGGACTAACTATAAATTGCAGGAAAAATTAAATTGGATATTTAGTTCAATCATATCAAGATAAATTCCAGATGGATCAAATATATAAATGCAAAAAGTGAAGCCATAAACATCCTAAAAGCAAATGAAGATATATACTTTTGGTGAAACGACAAGAAGACCAGGAGTCATAAATAAAAGGTTAATAACATTGACTATGAAACATTTTAAACTTTTGGTTACAAAAGATAATTTAAGCAAACTAAAAGGCAAATATACCCAGAAAATGGCCACAACATATATGTTAGACAAACTATTAATAATCTTAACATATAAAAAACCTCTTGAAATCAATGAGAAAATAATCAAAATTCTTGTAGCAAAGTGGGCAAAACTTATGAACAATTGCTTCATAAGAAGAAATATAAATAGTCAAAGACATTATTAATAATCAAGGTAAAACAAATTACAACAGGAATAAGATAGCATTTTAAAAAATTCTCTAATTGGAAAAATACCAATGCTTTTTGTGTCGGTATGGTCTGGGAAAATGAACAGCTCATGATGTAAATTGTTAACATTATAATTAAATCAAAAATTAAAGTGTACAATTTTTATACTTTTGTGCATCAGTTAAAAATAAACTTATAGAGTATGAAAATAAATAAAAATAAAAAATGTGTACCATTTTTCCTGAATGCTACTTCAAAAAATTTAAGAAAACAATTAAATAAAAATACGTGTAAAAATATGAATGCCCAAGTAGATTTATTGCAGCCTTATTTATTGTGAAATAAAATTTGAAACAATATAAATGTCTACCGTGAAAGCATTTCTGGTAGAAGTTATGGTTTATGGATACAATGGAATATTATGAACCATTAGAAATAATGCTACAAAGTTATATTTATAGGCATGGAATTGCGTTCATGACATCCAAGTAAAAAAAATGCAGGCTACATACACACCAGCTGTGAAAAGCCATGTGTGAATACCATATACACTCAGGACAAGTCAAGTTGGCTAGCCAGCACAACATTATTGGTGTTACAGTGGCTTTTTAATTTACACAATTACTGTATTTAAAAACTTTGTTTTATGATGCCTTGTGTTTACTACCAGAAAAGAAGCGAAGCTCTTCACTTTTGGGAAACTGTTGGAAGGACACACGTGCTGGAACTGAATGAAGCGCCAAGGGAGAGGAGGTGATTCTGAGAACAGTAGCATCAGGTTTCCCAGGGGTTTATGGTCTCTGTCTTGGAACACTTCTGCCTCTGCTGGCAACCCCTTTCTTCTCCTCTCTTTCCTGCTAACTTTTTCTGCTCTACTATTACTTTCACTTCTATGAAAATAAGCTGTTGTGACCCATACTTTTATGGTGCCAATTCAGAAAAGCAACTGAATGACTCCTCCTCCTCCTCCTCCTCCTCCTCCTCTTCCTCCTCCTCCTCCTCTTC
>NW_004624753.1:7086796-7103809 GCF_000247695.1 Heterocephalus glaber
GCCTAATTAGGCTGTCTTGGTGCCTAGGCCAGAGATTTCTGCAGGCAGTAGAAGCAAGGTCATTTCCCTTGCAAAGTGGTCGGGATGGATTACCTACTCTGTACATATGATGTGGCAATGAAAATTCTCAGAGAAGGACTAGTCTGTTTATTGCCTATGACTATTAATTTAACAACTTTAAAAGCTGGGGAGAAAAATTATATCAGAAACCATTGGAGATCCAGAAAGAGGAGGCCACAAAACCAAATTTAGTAAGAAAACCTATTTTACATAGCTTAGGGAAATTTGGCATTGAAATAGACAAATACCAATAGCAAATTGACACTGAAGCATCTAACACCCACACCACTGAGCGCTGGACTGTGTCATTCAGAGATTCCTTGTAGCATATGTAATATATTTTTGCTTCAAGAAATTCAATATGCAAATCTTTACAGAACTAAAAATCAAAGAGAATAGAAAAACAGCATTTGAAACCACAATTTAAATAGTTTGTCTAAATTTTGTATAAATTAAAAACTTATGACTGTATTAATTTGATATTGTACCAATTTAAAAGTTCAGATTTTTTATAAATTCTCAATGGCAATGGTCTGCACTGACCAATTATTATGATTTACCAAGTGGCTCCAAACATTTTATTACAAATCACAAATCTTACTGATTCATAAGCCAAGATAAGAAATTTAAGACTTTGCCTCAATAAATATATTTAATTATTTTATTGAGCAAAGGAAACTCAAATTTTGCCTGTTTATCCAGGTAATAGCATGGTGAGTGTCAGTAATGCTGGGAATTCCCTAAACAAGTAGAATAAAGGTAGATACTGTCTTAAAAAGCCAGTGTTTCAGCCCAAATCTGAGAATTAGATTCTATGACATTGTGCCTTTCCAGTTATCCTTACGAATGGTTTTAATGCAAGTGAGCAAAATATTATTTGGTTATTCCATTATTTCAAATCATGATTAAAATTCCCAATGTGGCTTGAAGTATGTTAGCACTATGGATAGAGATTAAAAAGTACAACTCCTAATTTGAAGGAAGTTAAAATTTAGTATAGGAGACAGGCATGTAAATAGATCATTAAAGCATGTGCTGTTCTAGAAAAGTGCTCAGGGTATTCTGGGAGACCTGTTCTTGCTCTTCATTCTTGTTGGGAGTCATCCATATAATATTCTCATACACATTCAAACGTTTCAATATCCTGGCTTTGAGTGTCTCCTCAGGGTAGAGCCACAACACAGTTTTTGGAGTTAATATGTGGTCTATCCATACACAAGCCCTTAGGCATAATTTATACTGATATGAAACATGACTTTAAATTTTTGCCAAACAATACTTTTGTAGTGTTTCTTGTTCAATGAGAACTGTTGTATTGAGTTCTGACAGCAATAAAGGTGTTTCATCAATCCATCTCATGAAGTAGCGGTACCCATCTAATGCAACCAACCAACACTTTATAAACTTTAATATTCTCATTGTGTTTCCAAACACTCACTAAATACATGTGCTTTTTTTTAAAAGCATGCATATTGTTGATTTTCTATGTAGGGTAAAAAGTATGCAATTTGTCCAAGTAATTGGTATTCAATCTCCTATACACATCTTGTTTAAAATTCCTTCTTTTTCCTACTTTCTAGTATCGACTTACAAGTCATTTCTTAGTGCCCTGGGTCATCTTGTTTTGTAGATAAAAATCATTTATACAAAAAGGAAAAAAAGTGAACTGATATATGAGCTAAACATTTCCTTGATGGACAATGAAAAAAGGCTGCAAGAATTTTCTTGATGATCCGTTTCATTTCCTAGTTACATAGCTTAGAAAAAGATAACCTTCCAAAGAATCCATGGAGAAAGTGCTCTTCTAACCCGAATTGTGAGATTTCAATTTTAATTAAAATTGGACTTTGCTTCTCAAAATCTGAAATTGAGAATGAGATTGGAACCTGTCCCTTTTGACTGGAGCTCTGCTCCAGAAAGGTCACCCTAAAAGACGGACAAATGGGGAATAAAAAACCCGGATCTTCAGAAAATGTGTTACTATGATTGAAGATAAAAATTATATAGAAGAAGTAAGATACATAGTACTTTTCAGGTATATAAAAAGAGTTTACAACCATCTGCTTCAACTGAGCTAAGAGAAATATAGTTAAGACCACGGAAAGTGAATAGGTTCCTTCAGAAAGCAAAATGCTGAAAGACTATGAATAATTATGGGATTGAAATCTTAATGGTCATCTTTATTATCCCTGTTTTGACTTGTGTAGTAATTAAAATGCTCCTGATTCAAATGCAAATTTCCTTTGCTCTTCCTCCTTCTCCTTCCTTTCTCTCTCTCCCTTAACTCCCCTCCCCCCTCCCCCCCCTCCCTTCCCTTTCCCCATTTTAGTTCAGTGAGAGAGAGAGGGAGAGAGAGAGAGGGAGAGAGAACAGATGCAGTCTCACTTGTGCTCCCTGTTTATCCCTATTTTGTTTCTAAGCTTTGACAGTACCCACTTGTCCATGTAGACATTGGTATCTGATTAGAATAGGCTCATTGCTGAATGTTTTGAACGGAGCTCTTACTTGCCAAGTGGAGTCAGAGTAATCTCTTTTCTTCAAGGTCAATGAATTAATTCTTAAATATTCTGATTGGAAATCTACTAAGGTCGAAAAAAATACTTCGGCCCACATATTCCTCTGTAATATTTTCAAAAGGATTGAGAAAAAAACTCCTATGAAAATTAGTCAATGAAGAAATTTTCTCATAGGACTTTCAAATGTTAAAGTCCTTGAAGATCCTGTGTCTCTTGTCTTCAGATCCATTGCCTCATGACCTTGATTCTTGCAGGCTATGCCTTCCAGGAGCTGGTGGCAGCTGGGTTCTGGCTAGCACTGACTATGGGCAATTGACCTGGAAGACTGGAGGGTGGGAGAAGAGAGAAACCAGTCTTCTTAGTCCTTTTCTTGTCTGTTATTTTCTCCTTCCTCCTCCTCCTTCTCCTTCTTTTATTTTTTCCTTTTCTTTTCTTTCTTGAGACAGGATCTCCATACGTAGTTCAGGCTGGCCTTGAACTCACTATGTAGCCCAGGCTGATTTTGAACTCATGGTAATCCTCCTGCCTCAGCCTCCCTACTACTGGGATTATAGGCGTGCACCACCACACCCTGCCACATTTTCTTCTTTTGTTTGTCTGCCAATGGCTTCTTCTTCTTCTTTTTATTTTTTTTTATCAGTCTCTGGATTTCCTCATTGTCATCAGTTTGGTTTCTGTGGTTCTTCGTCAGCCATGTAGCCAGGTCCTGTAATACAGTCATTGCCCTTTCTTTCTTCCTGCTTAGAACTCCAGGAGTCTAACTTACCTTTATAAGTCATCACTGAAGAAATATTTCCAGGATTACATACATAAGCAGGGGGGAGCTAGATTTATCAACAGTATTAGCTGAATATTGCAAATGTTAAAATATATATCAACAGCTTTTTTTTTAAACTTCATGATGGCAAACAGTATAATAGATTATTTTTTTCTTCAGTTTAATAAATTCATGTTTTCTTAGTAATTTTTTGGATTTGGGCTGATTTAACTGTGTTGCACAGTTGCTGTCTCCACTAGGGTAACTAAGAGAAGATCTACTCAAAGCATAGAATTTGAAATTGAATGCCCAGTGGGCTGGCTACAACTTTCTGGAACATTTTAGCTCTAATCATACCTTGCATATGAGCATATTATATATACAAATAGATAGTGTTGGTTGTCTAAAAAATTTGGTATTTACTGTGAGCTTAAGAAAAAGAGGGAGAACAGAAGAGAGAAGAGGAGAGGAAGGAAAAGAAAAAACTCCCCCTGTATGGATTTAGATGTAGCCTGGGGAATAACAGAACACTAACCCTACCCAGTTTAAACATTGTGGACTATTTATTAATTACGCTGAATAGTAAAAGTCCTTGGAAAGATCTGCTCCAAGATGTTCAGTTTTGGTAATGCAGGAGCTCGGAGCCATCACAAAAATCCAGAATTTTTCTGTTTTCTTTTGTTATTCAGAACTTTCCTTCAGTCATAGAGTTCAAGGCAGCATCCACAGATGGATGAAAGTGGACAGAAGAGATCCTGTCTTCTTTGGCCTTTCAAAAAACAACAAACAGAACAAAACAAAGCAACACAACTCCTGAATGCAAGACCCTTTCCCAGAAATACCCCGGACGATTTTTGAAATTGGAACATATCACTCTGACATTTGGATATATCTTACAAATGATTGCAATTACTATGCTCATTTATGAATATTAGGGAATAAGAACAGTATAAAAATTTCTAATCAAAATGAGAATTCTTAAAAGGCTTACCAAGGAAAACATGGCTTTCTTGTTTTTGAACACATTTTAGGGTTGACATGGAGAGAATGGCTTGGCATTATTCCCCTGTAGGAAATATAAATAATTTCTAAAGTTTGTTTAGCATTTACATATTCTTTAAAATGCTAGAGTGAGCGCTTAATCTCGTTCTTTCTTATACTCACTGAGCCAGGTGGGTACTACTAATATCACCCCATTTTATAGATGAGAAATGTGAGGTACAGAGAGGTCACATCATTATTCCACTGCATTCTCCTGATGAATTTCACAAAAGGCTAACTCTGGAAACTCAAGAGGCTTGATGAATGCCTGCCTCCCAAGCCATTGGGATGTCCCCATTCATTTTATCCAGAACTTGGACAAAAATCTCAGGGCATAATGTTTTGAGGCTATCTTGAAAATTATGATCACTGGTGGTTTTCTTTTAAAATCCCTCTTATACTAGTACTTAAAGATCGAGTATATGTACTTTCAAATTTCCCTAATTTAGCATCCATTCAAGTTGTTCCTGAGTTTGGTGCTTCTCAGACTTCAAGGAGCCTAAGAATAGCCAAGGATCTTGTTACATGTGGGTTATGATTTGAAAGGTGTGGGAAGGTACTCAAAAGCTCAGGTGATGCCAGCACTGCTGGTTTCAGGACCACAGACTAGAAAGTGTCAAATGGCCATTTACACGGTGACAGAGACGGGCGATGTGCCAGGCCAGCTCCAGGTAGCCGTGAAAGTCAATTCTCAAATTTTCAGGAATCTCAAGAGGTGGTTGTTAAGCACAGTCACAATTAACAGCTAAAATTATATGAATTTGCAATGAAATAAACTGTATTAAAAGTAAGGCAAAAAAAAAAAAATAAAAGTAAGGCAATAAGTTCCCAAAGCTCATCACCTACTAATTCTTCTCCATTCCTTCATATGAGTGCTCTCCATGCCATTTAGGCCTGTGGTGGGAATACTGATGGGAGTCTGCGGTGCAGCCCTTTCCAGCCCTGCTTCAGTGATATCATCTTGGAACCTTGAAATCAATCATGGTGGGAAAATTGACACTGTGAAAACTGGAAAACACAAATCATGACCTCTCCCGCCCTGAAAAGGCTGATGTTACAGCGTTTACAGGCATACCACTCTGGTGAACCTATGTTGTGTTCATACGTGATGTTTACTAATTTGAAAAAAATTTGGCTTGTATTCCAAACACATTACCAGTTTACAGTTTACATGGGGCTATTTTTGCCTAATTTTGCAAATGGGTTGTGCATGAGAGAGAGAGAGTCTTGCAGGCCCAGTTTGTAAGTCAACTGGGCTGTAGTTCTTGAACACACATCCTATATTAGTGTGCTGATTTGGGGAAGGAATGGGCTTGGAGCCCCACCCTGAGCCTATCCTTCAGTTTGATTACTCCAAGAAGGGGGAAAGTACAGAAGGGCGGTGCTAGATGCATGAAGTCTGTGCTCACGCTTAAATTGCTACATTTCAGAAATGTCAATTTGCTCTATTATTTGGACTTTATCATCCACCCATTACAGTCATTTCTTCTGCACAGTATACGCCCTGTTTCCATTTTGTCTTTGGCAGCCCAGACGTATTATTGGGCCCTTTAACATCTGTTTCAACAACAATGTGTCCTTGGTAAGAAAAACTAATTAAAAACGAAGTCCCAAACAAAATACCACAACTTATGGTACAGTAAATATGGTTCCCAGGCAAAGAAAGAGAAATCTTTCATATGGTTGGAGTTATTTATAAAACTACGACAAGCGATGAAAGACTTGAACCATGTTGTGAGCTGGAGGCTGCAAGAGAGGCTGCGAAGTAGCCAGCCTTGTGGATCTGGGCTGCTTAGCCAGGGCCTCATGGATTGGCAAAGCCATGCTCTGGTGATCAGCTGTATGAATAACAAAATGCACTGGATCCTAAAACATTTGCTCAACCCTTCTTGTTCATTCTCCCATCAAATTTTCACTCATCAAGATATAAGTTCAAAGGGCTGGTGATTTCCTGATAGGCTAAATAGTTTTTCCTAGTCTGGCAGCCACAAGAGGAGTGAGGTTTACATTAAGCTGATGAAATGCAAGTAATAATAGACAAAACATAGAGATGTAGGACCAAGGACAAGGAAAAATTCCATCAAATTTTTTTTTTTCCTGTACTGGGAATCAAACTCGGGTCCTTGTGCAGGTGGCGGAACCACTGAGCTAAATCCTCAACTCTATCAATTTTTTTCTTCAGGTTGTTTCCCAGGTAAGAGACACTTGGAAGAAAACTCAAAATATCTCTTTCCTTCCTTTCATATAGCTAAGAACCTGCTTCCTATGCTTTTGTCCTGAATAGAGCCCCAAAGATTGAAAATGCTTTTCTGTATGTATGAGTGCGTACACCTGCTTTTGAGAAACACAACTTTCTTACCCTGAAGACTTTAAGTCTTTAGAATCAAACCGGTAACTTGTGTCAAATCTAGCATTAAAAAAAAAAAAAAAATCAACAAATGTTCCTTTTACAAACGTTTTCTTTCTTGCAGGAGCCAAAACAGAGTTGGGTCATGCTGGTAATTGTGCTGTTTTATTTTAAGCCCTTTAGCGCCACTGAACAGCTGCACAAGTATTGGGACCCGTGGGGAATACAGCCCACCTGGTTCCCTGCTCTTACCCCCCCACCCCAGGACAATTATAGTGTCTCGGTTTCTAACAAGACAACTACCCGTTTCCATGGTTGACTGAAGCTGCCTCTGATAGTTTTGAAACTGATGATGCGGCTAAGTTAACTTCTTCCTTGTGACTCACCCTCCTTTTGGGCTTCGTGGTGTGAATCCATGTGACACCACAGCAGGAGGTGTGCACACCCAGTGGTAGGTGCCAGCTCCACAGCAGAGTTTGGGTTACATTATTGAAACTTGCTAGCTGTCTGACTTTGGGTAAATGCTAATTTATATTGCAGTCGTTTATATTGAACTTGTAGTTGTCATGCACTATTTAAGATCTTTTCATAATACATCTCATTAAATGGTCACAAACTGAGGAGAGAAATTTCATTATTTTGCAGTTTTTAGTGGGAGAAACTGATATACAAAAAGGTCATAAGAAATATTAACTGGTTAATTAATTAACCAAGAGTCAAGAGTGGACTCTAGACTTTGGTTGCCTGAGTCTGGATACAGATTTTCTACCTCCTGGCTGTGTGTAACCTCAGACAAGATCTTAACCATCTCACTGACATAATTCTATTCTTAGGGAGCTTTTTAATAGCAATAACTATGACCTCAAAATAAATACTATAAGATTAGATTATACTTACCTTTTCAAACAAACTATTATATTCTTCTTACTTTTCTCACTTTGTGATACACCAGTAAAAACTTTATCATGGTCTTGTCCCAGTCTGCACTGGCATTTGGGGACGACTATTTGCATTAAGACATCTGGAGTATGCATCACTGCCACTGTGATTAATTGTATAGTATGTACAGAGATTATCTGTGCATTTTAATCATTTTTGGTCCAGCCTGCAAAAAAGAAAAAGAAAGGGAATGTTCAGACAAAGTAATAAAAAACATACATAGTTTTAATTGGGAGAACAAAATGTACCTACTACAAAACTTTCATAATATATATGGAAAATTCTAAATATGGTCATTCCAGAAAGCACATCTTCATACCATGAATTGTATCTTCCTTAATTTCTGGGTACTGCAGAGTACGTCTGTGTCTCTGAGCAAACAGCAAGCATCTGGGATTGCGGTAGCTCTGCTCTGGAAGTGTGGGCCAATCTCAGATGATGCATGGCTTCGTACGCTGCACACTAAGCCCCTGCCATCAGCCAGCCAGAAAGCTCCACACACTTCACGGGCTCTCTGAAAACATTTCCACGAGAGGAGCTTGCCTCACTGTTTCCCTCTCACCAGGAAATGTTTCCAGCTTCCTGCTCCTATCTTGAGGTAGTAGAAATATGGTAACCCATTCTTTTTCTAATGCATCTTCCATGATGTGGTCTACAAAAGATTACTAAACACTCTTGAATTTCATCAGATAGTGGCAAAGCTGCCACTCAGTCATATTTATCATCTAAAAACATGTCAGGATAAAATGGAGCATGTAGGGTTTTGATTTCATTTTAGACATTTATTGGGATGTGCGAATGGTCTCCCTGGCAAACATTCTTAGCATTGGAACTGATGCTGCATGTTAAATAAGTGGCATTTTAATGCATTCTTATTTAAGAATTATGAAAAACAAAGCAGATTATTTGTCATTTTTATTCCATTATATTTTTATTTTAGTTTTTCTAGATTCAGCATCTGTGGTTTTCTCACATATGCATCTACTCATGGAGCCCTTTTTACATACACATTAAAAGGAAATGTGTAGGTGGCCCTTAAGTTTCCACTGTGGACACTCAATGGACATTTAAAAAAAAACTCCACTCATGCTTTGAGATTAATGGAAAAATCAGTGCTTTTAAAAAGTATTTTATGTCCAAGATGTTTGCCTGCCAAAATCTGAATATAATTTAGAGTAAATAACTCAAAGTTCTGTGTAGAGGGCTTTGGATGAATGGTTTATCAGAGTTACACTCTTGTAGATCTAAAGCTGTTGATTTTGTGTGTTGTAGAAACAGGCTGGCAAGTGACATGGTCAGAACTATTCTGTGCTTCTCTGAGGTGTAATATAAGCCTCAGTTGCTATTTTCATAGTTGAGAGACTAAAAACATGAATACCATCTTTTCAGATTTTTAAAAATGTTGTCTACTTTTCAATAATATTTTAAATTTCTTTACATTAACCCAAAGAGATATGAAAAGAAGGAAGAAAAAGTGATGAAATCTCTCCTCTCATTCTTTTTGAGAACAGCTTTAGTAAGATGTAATTTTAAAACTCTTTGCACAAAGCACACCTTGTTCCCAGTTTAAGCCTCCTTCACACTCAGCCAATGACCTGCTCCACTGACAGCTCGAAGATAGAAATAGGTGATGTGGCTCTGTTCTTTGGAGAACTAGTTTTGGAGAACCAGTCTGTCTCCTTGAGGTTTTGATCTTTCGACCTCACAGAGTAATTTTTCTCATGAGATGAGACAAAACCCTACTTAAAGGTCTTACGGTGTTTTTTTTCTTTTAATTTTAAGTTCTTTAAAATGTCTCCAGAAAATATAGTGTTGATTACTACCTGTATCTCTAATTGCCATCCTCTGAATTCAGCCTGTCTTACAGTATAGTAAAGAAATGAACACAACACCCAGGAGCGGAGCAGCTGATCAGGATACAGCAGGGGAGGGTTAGATCTGCCTCACATGGGGGCTCTGGATTCTGTGAATGGGGCATGAATTCCTTTTGGGGAGTGCTGAGCTTGCCAACCATATAACCCAATCAAGTCACTAGACAGTTTGTGTGTGGTTTCTGTGTGAAAGGCTTCCTCTCATGGTGCTTTTGGTTAGCACCAATTTCTCACCTGATTAATAATTCCCTAATTATAAAGCATTCAGGCCAATTTCACCCACCGAGTTCATGAAATAATTCCCTTTGTCTATGAGTTACTTCCCTAAGTAGACAATGAACCCAGCAGGTATAATTTGTCCCTAGTAAACACATTCTGTTTTCTAGTCATTGCTCTTGCATAGTACTTACATGCTCAGCTATTCCCATTGGCTCGGAAGCAAAGTCTTTTGGTTATCTTCTTATTCTGTATCACCAGGGTCTTGAGCTCATTCAGAGAAGTTAGATGGTGTTTCTGTTGTGTGGGACTTGAATTCTCTTTTGGTTTTTTCCATTCCTTCTCTTTTAGCTCCAAGGTCATTCCAGCTTTCAGAAAATTGAAAGACTTTTCACTTCCCAGACTTTCATCAACATTTCACCATTATCTCAAACAGATAAACAGATTTACTTTATCTTCTCTTTTATTCCCCAGACAATAACTAAAATTCTTCTTTAAACAGAGATTTTTAGTATTATTCTTTGTAAGTATTCAAAACAATTCTTTGTTTGGTTATCATTTTCCCCTGCTAATGTCTATCTTCAACTTTTTGTGTTTTCATTTGTTAGAAAGCTTCCTGGCCTAGATTAATCTTAGGCACATTATTTTCCCTTGTATTTTAGCTTCTAGAGCCTCATTCTGGAATAGTGATGGTATTATCTCTGAAAGGCTTGAAGTCTGTCTTTTCCACATTGCCTGTAGACCCAGTGTCTCCGGACTTTCACTCTCAAGCTCTTGTCACAGTCACTTTACCCTCCTGATTGGCCCAAGGGGTGGTGGTCCTGGTTGCTCCTGTCATTTGAGGCCTGTGAATCAGGCTCCCCTTGCAAAAATGTGTTCCTGCAAATACAAATAGTGAAGCTATCATAGCATGTCTTCTCTTCTTGGTCTTTAGATGCTGCTTTTTATATTTCCATTTTGTTTATTGAATGATAAAATCAAGGGAAAACCCCAAACACTAAACACGGAGCCAAGCAACAATGGTCTAGCCAGCCACAAACCAGCTGTGTAAGACAAATACTTGGCTTTCCTGAGCCTCAATTTTCTTTCCTATAAAATGAAGCATGTGGGTAAGATCATTATACCTCACCAATAGTACAAACTTCTAAAATGAAGCCAGAAGAGGATTTCTCAGTTCCAGATTTTCATTTTCAATGTTTGGTCACCTCAGCTTTGGTAAGTGATAGTCCATGTTGTGCTGCCACTTACTGGAGCTTTAAATTTCTTACTTCTATGAGATTTTACCTCTATTATACCCAGTTGGGAATAATTTTAATCAAGGAGAAAGTTGAAAATACAAAACTTGATGATGGACAAAATTTATGCTATATGAGATGGTAAATTAATACATGTTCACATTCCCTTCTCAGATATTTTTGGGGCTAGGCATGTTTCAAATTTAGGATAATATGATATTTTGGGATAGCTTCAACATCAAACATTTCTGCCACAGGACAACATTTATACAAAGTTAGATAAGTAAAGATTAACAGCATTGATATTTCTGCAGTAAAACATGAATATTCATATAAAGAAGAAGAAGACTACAACATACTCACATATATGAAAACATTTTCTCTTTTTATACTTTCATTTGGATTTTTAGGGTTGTATGTAAAGAATTACAAAGCTACCTAAGTAAAATACAGTAGTTCTTCCTTCTCTATGGTTTTGCTTTGCATGGTTTCAGTTAACTAACCATGGTTAACTCTAGATTGAAAATGTTAAGTAGAAAATTTTAGAAATAAACAATTCAGAAGTTTTAAATTGTGCACTGTACTGAATTCAACCTTGTGCTCTCTCACTCAGTCCCACTTGAGATGTGACTCATTGCTTTGTGTATTGTATCTTCTTCCTGCCCCTTAGTCCCTTAGCAGCCATCCAGGTATCAGACCACTTAGTAGCCACTCAGTTTTTAGAGCAGTTTTGGGGGTAAGGAAGTGCTTGTATGTAAGGTTCGGTACTATTTGTGATTTCATGGAGGTCTTGATATATGTCCCCTGTGGAGAAAGACATCGATGCTGATCAAAATTTATTTTATTTATTTATTTTTATTTTTTACAAAACAGAAAGGTAGAAAATTAAGTATGATAAGTATCCAATTGATCTTATGAAATTTGATCTCAACCTTTCAAATGAATTAAACATAGATGACATCTATTGATTACCTTCCTGAGAAGAATTAATCATTCTCTTTTCTGTTTCCATTGTATGCTAAACAGATTCTTTCATTAAATTGGCATTTATTGAATTTCTACTAGGTGCTAAATCCTGAACTAAGTAACTGGGGACATAAGAGGGAGTAGGTCAGATACTAATCACTGTCCTTACTGTAAATACCAATGGAGAGAGGGAGAGGCATTATGAAAATTATTATTATTATTAAAAGGGAGACTTAACCTAGTTGTCATTCAGGGAATACATCTTTAAGACTGACACTTGAAGGATGCCTTGGTGCCAGGCAAATGAGGAGGGCAGAGGAGAGGCATTGGTCCCAGAGCAGTCATAGGTGATGGCACAACTGGGAAGAGTCCATTCAGTGAGTGAAGGAATTCAAAAGGCTGGAGCATAAAACACAAGTGGGAGAGATGGGTGAGCTGTCAGCTGACAGAGGACCACGTATACCATATGGGTCGAGACCTGTTGGTACCATGTCGGTCTTCTCTAAAAATGAGCAGTTCTTTGAGTCATAGACCATACTCAATTCTTCGTATTTCAGAGCTCATCACAATGACTGACATATAGTAATGAATATCTAAGAAAGAAAAGGAGAAAAGGAGGAAGAAAGGAAGCAAGCAAGGGAGGGAGGGGTGAGGAATAAATTTAAGCATGAATGACTAAGTGTAAACAAGAGAATGAGAGCTGGGAAGGGTTAACCACTCTGAAAGGCCAGAGAGAAGATTTCTCTGTTAAGGATTCAGAATCGGGTTCTTTAAATAAAGGCTTAACATGTTTCATAGTCGCAGGCAAATAGTTTTACTCTCAAGACCTCAGCTTTCTTTTCTACAAAATGAGGTAGTTGAGCTATCATCTGTAGGTTTGACATTTAAAAATTCTGTAACAGGAGCTTTTAAATGAGCACGGGAGTGGGTTGCTATCACCCAGGGCACCATTGCTTGCAAATTGCAGAGCGGTTCTTGGGACTGCTACGTCAGGAAGAAAGTATCATGGCAAGACTGTGTTTTTGGGGAGGTGCACACCCACATGGAGAATCTAAACTTTGATTCATCGTTGATAGAATATTCATCTCACTTCTACCATTACAGTTTAAAGAGCTATTTTTCTTCAAATTTATATTCAGTAATACCCTCTACATTTCTCAAATTACTAGTGTCAGTTAAGACAAGAACAAAACAAGGATGTTAAAAATACATTGTGTCTCCATGGCATTGCCCCAGAAGCTGAAAGGCCAGCCTGCCAGAGAAGGCCTTCTTTTCAGGGAAGATAATTTGCATGTGGGACTTCACTCAAGTACTTTGAAAATGGGTCCAAGGAAACATAGCAATTGAAACGGTTAGGTTATCAGAAACTCACTCCTCAGACATGCTGGAAACTGTGTTTATTCTTTGCTTTGGTCAGTGGTGACTGGATCTGTTCCCCTGTTGTGCTCCACCAATGTTTGCAGGTAACACAAGCATTACAAGGTTTAGAAATTTGAAAAAGTATGTGGTTGTATATAATACAGAGGACAATTTCAGTGCTTGGTAGACATCAATTATACCAGTTTGGAGAACAATTAGGAGAGTCTACGAAACCAGTGAACGTGGGCATAATTATTTGAATTGGATTTTCCCAAGGGAGAAGCAAGAGAAGAGGTGAGACAGAAGTGCTGTGGGGTGCACAAATCTCAATAGCTTACTGTTTGTGACATAGTTGACACAGTGAGTCTCTCAGACAAGGGTGGAGAAGCTGAAGTTGACCATCACCTTTAAGGTCTGGACTCAAGCTACACGACCTGGGAGAGTTTTCTCAACCTCTCTGGGCCTCACTATCTTTTTCTATAAGATGAATGAGTCAGACCTCAAGAAATGCCAAGCTCCTCCATTCTAAGAGTATGCTTTAGAGACAAAAATTTGTAATTTTGTATTTGCTTCTGAGCTAAAATATCATAGTGATCCACACTTATTTTAATAAAAAATGTTTATGCGTTTTTTTAATTTCTGGAAGGACTGTTAATTGCAGCCAAAAGAAACACAGTAACATCTGAAGCATCAATAGTCTTGCTTTTCAAGTTTTGGGGAGGCTTCCTTTACTTTTTTAATATCCTCATTGGGTATTAGACTTCTAAGAGTAGACATGGTTGACATACATTGTCAGCTTTCCAGATTGGGTTCTGCATCCACAGATTCAATCAACTGCAGACCAAAAATATTTAGCAAAACTGCATCCTTACTGATACATATGGTATAGACTTTTATCTTTGGCATCCCCTAAGCGATAGCATAACAACTATTTACATAGCATTTATGTCAGGTTCAATAATTTAAGTAATTTTGTGAAGATTTAAAGCATACAGGAGGGTTGCACATAGGTTATGTGTAAATATCACACTATTTTATCTAAGTGACTTTGGCATCTGTGGGTCTTGGTATCCGAAGAGCATCCTGGAATCACTCTTCTGTGGATACCAAATGATAATTATATGTGTTTGGCTGCTTTCCTCCATATACACACGTATACATGCACACAATTATATCTTTATTTGCTTCATGATTTGAAACATACTGCTTTGTGGCTTAAAGAATAATGTTTCCTCAGGTACTATAGGACAATGCAATTCATTAATGAGGAATGAAACAAGTTGGTACAATCTGGTGTTTCTAGAAAATTTAGTCCAGGAAGTCTGCATTATCCAGAATAAACTTCTGTCTGTCTGTGTTAACACTGAACCTGAGATACACTGTTTGACTCTTCTAGACCGAACTCAAGGGCAAAGGCCTCCACATCCCATGAAATGATTAGCAGCAAGGAATTATCTCTCTGGATTTATTTTTTGGGTGCTTGTCTCCAACCCTTTACTTCTGGTCTGACCCTCTGCTCAGAACTGCACTATTTCAGACTAGGTGTCTTGGATTCCTCTTCTGTGAAAAGAGAGAAGGATGGGACTCTGTGCTTACACAGGGGAGAGACAGTCAGGGAAACATTTAAAAAGTACTTGACTCCCAGAAAAAGGCAATATATGAATGCAACATGCAGTGTGTAAAAACGTAGTCCCTACTAATGACCGAAGGTCAGAATACTGTAAAATACCAAAGTACAATAAAACAGAGAATAATTAATGTCAGAGTAAGAAAAAAAGAACCGAGCTATGGGGGAGAAATAGCAGGAATGTGGTTTTCTTGTCCTATTTGTTTTGTTTGCTTTTTCAAAGACTTGAAGATCAAACACTGAATTTCAGCCCAGGCAATATCTGTATACTGACCAGATTTACCTGGCAGGATGAACAGAAGAAGTGAAACTCTCCCTTGGAGGTGGCTGTGGCTGGTGAGTAGGGCTGAGCAGCAGTCACCATCTGACCATTACTCTGTGGCGTGAGGAAAATGGCTTTTGGTCACAGCCCAAGTCCTGCTGGACAGGCATCCACATCGTAAGAGACCACCGCTAACATTGGCGCCCAGTGAACTATTATTGGGAGCTGAGTGAGGGCCTGAATCCACATTCAGATTTAAGAGCTCTGCCCATCTAATCTGGCCACTCCAGGTCAGGGCTGAGGGAGGCCAGTGTGCAGGGCTTAAAATGGGAATGTGTAAGAGATTCCTGCTTGAGGCTATTTGACAGCTTACACACAAAATGAGAGTTCAGATAACTAGGGTTTCCCATTTGGCACAGTTTTTTGTACTTAATTCAACAAAGAAGAGGCAAAGCTTCCTTTATTTTAAATATGATCTTTTATCAGCCTATTAAAAATCTAAGCAGACTTATAGGCACTATTATATAATACTGTATTCAAGCACTCAAGGTTGTTTTAAACAGTCACTGTGTTAAGAGAGCTCATATTTTTACAGAATGACAAAGGGATGATGAGGAAAAGCACAGAAATTGCTGGCCAAAGGCCATTCATTCTGCAGGGCAAGTGTGGCTGTTAGAGAGCTGGCAGGTCCCTGGGCAGGGCACTGCTGACCACCTCAGGGGACCAGAGGCACCGTGGTGGTTCTGTCCAGACAGTAGAAGTCTCAAGGCCTCATTGCCTTTCAATCTGGGGTTCTAATGGACCCAGGGTCTACTGCAGAGGAGTATAAATGGCTTATTCTTCCAGTAGGAGCTCACTGTGTTTCCGTCACTTCTCTATACCTGGTTACTTTATCCAACACACAGTAAAATACATCCCTGAATGGAGAGAGCATACTAAAGGATCAAAGGTGTTCCAAGGGCATTGGCACCAATATGTCAACAGTAGGATTTACCCGGCCCAAGGGGCCCAGCAGACATTAAACAGGGTAGCAGTCAGGGGGTGATGGGGGACTACACAGCACTGTAGCCAGTGCTGACCTCAGTAGGGTGGGTGCACCTCCTGCTGGTCATTAAATGAGGTAAATTTAATGGCAGTCTTTGAGGTGAACCAATGTTTTATTCCTTGGCCAAGGCTGAGTACGTGGCTGGCCATAAGGAGCAGAGGGTGATATTTAGGAGTGTGGAGAGGCAGGCAAAGTGCTCGTAAAGAGCTTGGAAAATGCTTATAAATGTGGTTGAGAAGAGACAAGGCATTGGAAACAAAAGCAGATTTTCCAAACCAAATCTCTGAGACACGATTTTATATATATATATTCACTGTTATTTTTTTTCTGGAGACAGGCTCTGCTTGAACTGTGTGGTACAACTGCTAACAGCCTTTTGCCAGAGGGTGTCAAGTAAACATGGTAAAGAAATATTGGTCTCCTTTAGGGAATATTGACTTTTCTTTTTCCTATGGTGGGTTTTTTTTTTGTTTTTTTACCCTACCTGGAAAAAGTTATAGTTGTTATATTTATATCAAACTAAACACACAGAAATGATTAGTTTTGAAAGTACATAGCATTAAATGCACATCTATAGTCAGTACATAGTCAATGTGACAGAATAATTGAAGTTTTATGTTTTTCTCTTTTCCACTACATGCAGTTTTCTTAGTTTCTTTGCATTGTCAAAACTTTCAGCATTTGGAATCTTTTTTTTTTTATTAAATTCTTTTATTGGTACATTGTAGGTATACAACACAATTACATTTCTCATTGGGAATTGTACCTTTAC
>NW_004624753.1:7105669-7120577 GCF_000247695.1 Heterocephalus glaber
TTCAATCTCTCTTTTCAGAGTGCCATAGTTTTTAGAGAAGAGGTCTTTGATTTCTTTTGTTAGGATGATTCCTAGGTATTTCAGTTTTTTGGATGCTATTGTGAAAGGAATTATTTGGCATTTGGAATCTTTTGACTTGAAAATGTTGTATCTGCTTTTACATTATATCCATGACAATGATTTTGTTTTTGCTTTAGTTCACCAAGTTTCAATAAAGTTTCAAAGTGAAAGGGATAGAATGTAATTGTAAACAAAAAGAATAGGACTGATGTGATTGGAGCAAATATGATCTAAATTTTAAGTTAAAAATGATGATTAAGGTAAAATTTGTTTTTGTAGAGACTTACAATAGTCAAAATACTTAATTGAGGTAAAATTTGATTTTGTAGAGACTTACAATAGTCAAAACACTTGTTTTTTACTTCTCATCCTATAATAAAAAATTACCTTTTTAATCTGACTTCTGACTTCCAGAATCCTCTTTGCAAATGACTTTTAAATTGAAGAAAGTGTATGAAAATGCTCAGTAAGTTTTAATACTTTACTATTACCTCAATCTATTCTAGGAAACACTGGAGTATGTATTATTCAAAATTTGGGGGGAATTTTAGGTATGTGCAAAGGAAGCACTTGACTTGCCCTAAATATATAAATTCTATTTTCTTACAGTAATGAAAGTCGGAGTGCTTGCCATTTTGTAAATCGCCCTGGAGCCATCTAGGTGTTCACGATGTTGATGCTGATAAACCATCTGATACATGCAGCTTCTTTGTAAAATCAACACTCTCAATTAAGTATCTAAAAAGCAGTACATTAAAAGGATAATACAGCAACAATGAGATTCTGCACACACACACACACACACACCCCCATACCTCTTTGCACTCTACCCTCCCTGGTCCCCACAAGGACCACTCTTGCCCTCAGGGGCCACAAGGTTAAAGCAGGTGTAACAGCCACATACACCACCAGGGGGTGCCAAAGGACAGCACCTGTTTGCATTCAAGTCTAAGCGACACTTTGAAAGAGTAGAATTACCCCAAAGTTAGAAAACTAGTACATACATCTACCTTGGGCCTGGTGGAATATCTTCTTGTGAAAATAAGAAGGGGCACTGGATCACTGGACAGGACCATTGCAATCATTCCCAAATCTTACTTTGTAAATGAATCTACTAAGATCCAGAGAGACCGAGGACTTGTCCAAAGGCTTGGCTGGAAGATGAACTGTGGCAGAACTGGAACCAGAAGCAAGGTCTCCAAATGTTTTGTTCAGAGAATTTCCCAATCCAATTTTCCATCTTCCTTCCACAGTGGAAGTGCTGCAAGGGAAGTCCACACACAGCATTTGCCCAGCCCCACTGTCACGTTCAGCACTTTGGTAGCTGGAAGAGTCTTGCTCCCTGGACCTCTAGATTTTCACTGATAGTCATGGAGAGTTTTACCTTCTCCCCTCCTCCTTACAGATTCCTGTAGAAATGAACAGGTTTCACTCTAAGGACTTTATGTTCGATTTAGGGAAGCCACATTCCTACTAGAGTGTTTTCTAAGTCTTTTTTCACTTTTCTCTCCATGTTTCCTGTAAGCACCAGCTGCAAGGTTTTTCTTATTTCTATAGTCAGGACACTGTTGGCCCCCTGTCAAAACTAACAACATCTCTCATGCCAAAAAACACATTAGGAACCAATATTTTAAAATATATTAAAATGTCTGTGTTATAGCGCAGGCTAAAGCCCCATTTCCAACTGAGGCAGATCTGACATCTCCAGGTAAAATCCCTGTTCTCACTTTGTGATAGAGCCCTTGCTTTCTCCATCAGCTACTGATTTCAGGCCCATACTACGGATCTAGGAGAAAAGCCCACAGCACAATACAAACTAGAAGGAGAACCACAGCTGAACCCTTTTAGAGTACCTATTGGTTTTAACGTGCCTAGTCCACAGAGGCAACTTCCACAAGTCCACTTCCTCCTAATCTGACAGCTGTTCCACTATGGCCAGACCTTGGACTAATGAGGTTCCAGCTGTCAGGGCTAATCAACAGGTCCAAATATGAACAAGGAATTGGGTAGGTGGTTTGAGTTAATTTGTGCAAGTGTATAGATTGGGTGGACAATATTTATACTGGTGACTCAGAACAAACTTTCAGGAATTGAGCCAACTATGATCTCACCAGTTCTCAGCTCTTCTCTGGGGAGATAAGACACAAATTACCGACACAGGAGAGGGAACACAAAAGAGTTCACAGCTTTGAGCTACTCATGAAAAGCCCACTTATAACCAGTGTGCTTTCCTCTTCGTTGAGTATCTAATTGGATTTCCAATACTTGAGTCCGGTCATTCCAGAAATGTTCCCCAACTGTTCTGGTGACACAGCTTGGGATCTGCGGGTCTCTCATCCTTGATGTGGAACTTTATGTAAGAGCCACCCCTCCCCCAGAGCCGCGCGCTTATGCGAACATCCAGAGTGCCACGATGGCTGCACATCCATTCTGTTATGAAAACATCGTTCTATTAATATAAATACAGAGCGCATTTGCCAGGCCTAACTAGAACAGGTGCAAGGTCTTTAGATGCTTGCTTGCGCTGAGAAACGAAGAGTGTACAAACAGTTTTCTCTCGCAGCAGCACTGCTGGTGTCAATGTACCGTTCATCTCTGCTGCATTCCTTGATATTCATGGAAGGTAGCCCAGGAAATTCGATACTACTGGCTTGGAGAGGAGAGAGGGAAGAAGGAGGAAGAGCAAGATAGTGATGACATGGTCTCTAGGTTTCTGTTTATGCAAATACTGTCCTCATGATCTGGGGCTTGCATGGGTTATGTATAGAGTACATTCTGTCAAATCTCATGCTGTGAGACAAGGGATGCCGCCAACATAAATATTCTGCTGATTCTGAATTTAGAAAACAGCTTCAAGGCTACTGATGTTTCTGTTCTTCCTCTTTGTTTTAAAAAACCTTATCCATGTGGCTGCCACTGTGTTGCCCGTGGTTTCAAATTCACTTTGTAGTTTTCCAGGCAAGAGAAAGTCATTGCCTGAAAGGCACATCTGGGTTCCTGTCCCCATCAGGAGAGTCAGCTCAAGATTCTACTGCATCCCATAGCATGAAAGCAATCAATAAATGTGTCATTTGGAGGAGACATCTTAAGAAATAGATAATAAATATTCTATGTGTTGGTTGCATATCATAAGTGCATTAAACTAATCATTTTGTGAGCCCATCATCATGAATAAATTCCCAAGTGTGTGTGTATGTGTGTGTGCATGTGTGTGTACGTGTCTGTGTGTACAGAGAATGTACAGTAGACCCTCTTTGTCTACAGTTTCACTCTTAGTAGTTTCAATGACCTATAGTCAACCATGGTCTGAACATGTTAAATAGAAAATTCCAGAAGCAAACAATTCATAAATTTATAACATTATATTATAATTGTTCTATTTTATTAATAATTATTGTGATTACTCTGCCTCTAATGTATAAATTAAGTTTTATTGTAGTTATGTATGCATAGGAAAAATACAGTATATATAGGGTTCAATACTATCTACAGTTCTAGGGTCTTGAAATGTATCCCCTGTGAATATGGGGGAATTAATGAATATATTGTGTAAACTCTTATACAGTATAAGGAGAGTATATATTTAATCTCATATATGGAGAGTGTATATAAAGTCTTATACATAGTAGTTTAGGATAAATTATTGCCAGTGTCATCACAGTAGTCTCTCTCACTCTAGCAGACTGAGTTTTATGATGGCTTTTAGATTCCTGCCCTCAGAATACATGTCCTTTGTGGTCTCATCTCCTTGAGTGTGAGAAAAGTCCATGAATATGAAATTACCCCCAAGATGATGTTTCATTCTATGTAAAGGTGAAGGACTTTGGAGATGTAATTAAAGTCCCTAATCAGTTGATGTACAGTTAACAAATAGGAAGGTTCTAGTAATTGAGCCCTCCCTATGAAAGAGGATGGGGCTTCCCTGAGGTCTTGATGGCTTTGAAGAAGTCAGCTGCCACCTAGTGATAGACCCAGGGGAAGACCAGATGCCAAGAACTGCAAAGGTCCCCAGGAGGAAAGCTAGCCCTCCCTCAGCTGGCACCCAGAAAGAAAGCAAGGATCTCTGTCTCACAATAGCTAGGAACTGAATTCAGCCACAATCTTGTGAACTTGGAAGAGAATACAGAGCCTTGCAGACTGAGCTAAGCTGTGAGATGACAGAGGGGCATTGCTTGAAGTTAATGTTTGTAGTAATTTTTTATGTGGCAATAATAAACTGATAGCAATAATAAACTAATACATCCCTGCTCAGTGCAGATGCTTATGGTTTGAACATTGACAGGAATGGCACTCTGAAGAAAGGGAATCACGTGCCCATGTTGGGCATGCCACAAATTACCTGCTACCCAAAACATCAAATTATAAATGGTGGCGTCAGTTGTTACATCCTTCTTCTTGTCAAACATCTCATTTTCTTTTTTGCCTTAGGGTTGGTAGCTATTCTTTCATTTCTCAAAAGGAATAGAAGTTTAAATTATGATATAAGGCTTCAAGGACAACATCGTACATCCACATGCAGCCTATGTTTAGGGATTAAATGATTATTCGTGAAGGTTCTCTGCCTTTTGTCTGCCCTACTGGTTAGAGAGAAGCCTGGATTGTAACCAGATTCACTTTTTGACTTTATAGTGAAGAACTAAAAGGAAAGGGGAGGGAAAGGATGACAAAAACCACAAGTACAAGGGTAGAGATTTAGTTCCATGGACTGTGTTGTGGGAGAAAACTTTCCTGAACTAAAAACAAGATTCTGTACCCCTAATATTGGAAAATTGTCTAGCCTGTAGTTTATATTAATCGACATTTTAAAAGAAAACTAAATTGAGCAAAGGCTAGTCTTTGGTAAGACAAAAGAAAGACTTTAAAGAGGCATTCTCTATTCTATAAATCCCTTTTACGGTGTTAAAATTGAAATAAATGAAGTTATTTTAAAATTACTTTTATGCCTGGATTTTATTTCTGGAATTGTGCTCTTCTTTGAGGTCATTTTGAAATGGGTTTTGTGATGCCACTCGTAGCCTGAGCTAGGGGGATGAAAACTTTACAAACCTGTGCCTAACACAGTTTCCTGCGTGTTTGTGTTTCTGGTGCTAGGCCCTCATGACATAGTGATGAACCCACTGCAGGCTTGGCTACAGGGCTTCTGCGTGGTAGGGAAGCCAGGCCAAACTGCAAGTCCCTTTCCAGGCTCTAGCAGAGGCCCCTGCCGTCTACACCAAGGGTAGGATGTTACAGTTGGCTGGTTTTCCAGGCCTGTCCAACTTTTCATCTGGAGCAGAAGTAAAACAAGAACCAACTAGTTTTCTTTTACTGCAGCAAATCATTGACATCATCCCATGATTTGCAAATTTAATTTAATCACTACTATGCTCAATCAGGAACGTAAAGCTTTCATGAAAAATTGTAGCATGTTATGCATCCGAAGTGATTTTCTTTTCAATAAAGCATCAAAATACTAAGCCAAGTGGTAACACATGAAAAAGAAAAGCTGCTTGATCTTTATGGAACAATGGTTGGCACATTACAATCTGTGGGCTGAAACCTACCCTTTGATAACAGTATTTATGATCACTCTCATGCTACCATGGCAGAGGTGAGCAGCTGAGAAGAGACCCTCTGGCAAGTAAAGATGAAGATATGCACTACTGTGCCATCCTAGCAAAAGCTAGTTGACCCATATTTTATACAGACTTATCTAGTTTGTTGTTATCACAGGCCATGAAAAAAATTCTTTCCAGCAGGAGACATTGGTCATTTGAGGAGATTTAGAAAGAGAAAACATCTATATGGGTCAATTTGAAAAATAACTAGCAGTGAAAGCGGTAATTAACAGTTAATTACTACCCAGGAGTAGGTTAATCACTCCTTACCTGTCCTCTTACTACCATGCTAAGTGCTTTATAAGAATTACTTGATACCTATTCCTTGATACTCTACCAAATATTTCCATTTTACAGATTAAAAAGCTGACTCTGACTTAGGACAAGGAACTGGTGAAAGACTGCTCTATGTTTCGTCTGGGATTTAAACCCATGTATCCATGTCTGTTTTGAATCTAGAGCCTGGAATCTAAATAGCACACTTCAATAACATATCAAGGTGATAAACACTGGTACTTCTCCCACAAGACAACAACAACAGAAAGGTAAAGAAGAGACAACCTTTGTGTTTTGAGGCCAATTTTAAGGTTTGGAATTGAAAAAGTTTAATATAAAAATGGTGTTAAATAAAAAGAAAGAGGCATTTTATGCACTACATGAAACCACACAATAGAACTTTTGAGCACGTTATATCTGAAACTTCTTATACTTCCTGTCTTTAAGGAACAGAAGTCATTCATCTGTCCAATATATTTTTACTCAGTATTTGCGGTGGCAAAACATCCTCTGCCATGGAAGACCATTCTTTCCTCTCAATGGAATGATTTTATTTACATGAACTTTTCTCTTTATCAGGTTATATTTACCAAACTAATATATTTCCTAGGCAAGAACATTTAGTTACAAAGGAGAATTTCTTTTTTGAGGTTAGTCTCATGATTATGATACTGAAGTTCCACTCATGTGGCCAGAAGTCTCCATTCCTAACCTAGGGATGTCAATGAAAGGCTTGTGGTAAATGGTGGTAAAATTGAAGAGATTCATTTGCGTGTAAAAACAAAACAAAACAAGGCTATTATTACAAAAAAAAAATGGGGAAAAATCTCTAAGGCCATGAAACCCAGAGATTAGGATATATGAAGAATAACCTTTCTGTTTGTGTGTGTGAAAGTTACAACTGCTCCCTGAAAATATGATTAGAAACAATAACTGTCATCCAGAGGCAAATTTGACCTCCAAGGGACAGTCACAATATCTTCAGGCACTGTCCTAACCAAGGGGATAGTGCTCCTTGCATCAATTGAGTAGAGGCCAGGGATGCCTGATCTTATAAGGCTCAGGACAGCCACCACACAATGGTTAAGAGTGTAAGGTGAGGAACTGCCCTCTGACCTAAAGGCCTAGTTAGCTTTCAGGGACAAGAACATGCATCCAGTTTAGTTATGTGAGTGGAAGGAGAGAGCACATCTGCTTTGCTCAGGAAGGAGACTATGAAACAGCAGAATCAAGCCCACATCTTTACAACTCCTACCAACTTACTGTGGACAAAGAATGAATTTTCAGGTTTACCTTTATTTAAAGGGTCTTGAACTTATCATTAACATTTTTCTTATTTCTTCTGGCTGCTGCAACCAAGTACTACACATTGATTGGCTTAAACAACAGAAAATTATCTCACAGTCCTAGAGGTCCAAGGTCAAGATGTGGGAAAGGTCCGTTCCTCCTGAAGGCTGTGGAGGAAGCTGCTTCTCCTCTCTCCTTACATCTAGTGGTCTGCAGGTGGGCTGCTTCTGCCCCATCACCCTGACACCTGCTGTCATCTTCACTTGGCCTTCTCCTTGTGTGGCTCTCTGTGCCCAACGTCCTCTTTTAATAAAAACATCAGTGGGCTTAGAGCCCACCCTAGTGACCTCACTTTAACTTGATTAGCTATGTAAAGAGTCAATCTCAAAGGAAGGGCACATTCTGAGGTACAGGAGGTTGGGAATCCAACATATCTTCTTGTGAGGGAAGACATAGCTCCACCTGTATGACATCCTAGACCAATACTACTTTAGAAATGGTCATCTCAGTGGTTATGTATTTCCACAGGTTACCGAGGCTCCTCTTTCCTTTTGAGCATCTAGGGAGGGAGATATTTTGAAGAGATTTAGTAAGAAAGATTTATTTATTTATTTATATTTTTATTATTTTTTGGCTGTTCTGAGGACCGCACCCAAGCCCTCATACCTGCTAGGCAAGAGCTCTACAACTGAGCTACACCAGCAGCCTTAATGGGGAAGATTTAAATGAACTTCCCTTGTAAAATTAATATGAAAAGGAGTTGCTTTTCAAGCGATTCATGGTGCCTTTCTCCATCCCAAAGATGCCTTAAAATTCCCTGTTAACCTTCAGCAAAATATAGGACGTAAGCAAAACAGAAGACAAGTGTTTGCAGCACAGCTGTATTCTCCTGCAACGGTATGAGCAACTCCATTTGAGGTTGAAGAGAAACTGAGTCGGGCAGACTCGCTTTCATTCCGGCCCGTTTGCTTTTCTGAACAGTCTCCTCGCAGCTTGCAGTCGGTCGCCTTTGGTGGTCAGCGAGACAATGCAACAAAAGAGCCTAATGTGCTCCCTGCAATCCTGCCACCCAAAAGTGACCAGCCCAAATTACCGGTGACCTTTCCCAGGGGTGTGAGTAGAAAACCCTGCTTGAAAGAAGGAGCGATAAAGAAATTTGGACTTCATTCTTTCATGGGTTTGCTCATAGGAATGTTTATTGGTGAGACAGTAAGAATAAACCCAGTTATTGAAGAGGGAGCCGGGAAGTTGACAAGCATGGCTAAACCCAGTAGAGAAATTTGATGAGGAAATTAGATGCTGTGTAGATGGTGTGTGGTGATTAGTCTTCTGAAAGCCAGGATTATTAGATAAGTGAGTGGGGGAAGGGTGGCTTAGGGTGACCTACAGATTCCATTTATACAGGTATTCTGCCAGCTAATTAGAGCCATAACACTGCATTTGTTTATATCTTTTCAGCAAACTCTTCTCTGTGGAATAGTTTAATAAAGATGAGATGCCAAAGCAGGGGCATTTTCCCTCCAAAACTAGACTGTAGCAAAAGGAATTTCGACAGATGAAAACATATAACTATTTGTGTAAGAGTTTTTAATTAAAGAAATGTATTTTAAACTTTATCTATTCATTAATATGTGGGTCTGGGTGCACTGTAAGCAATGAGAATCCTTGCTCTTTCCAGAGGGTACTATGATCATGGAAGGCAGAGGAAAACAGGCAGAGAATGTCCATTCCACCCGAGCATTTCAAAATCTTGAGCATTTAAAATCTGATTCATATCATAACAGATTCCAATAGCACATCTTTGCAACCTGCAGCCTTCTTGTAATCATTCATTTTGAAAAGATTTTCTAATTTTGATTTCAGTTGATGAAAAGACGTAATGTGCAATGGTATTAACTAGCACATTACCTAACACATAACAAATGCTCAGTGAAATAGATTGTCCTCTCTTCATTTTGGTTTTCTTTTTCACAACTCCTGGTTACCTTTCCCACATACCAAAAACTAATATCTTATGTCTTGGATAAATTTGAGAAAATGCACCGATCTCCACCACGAAACCCATGTTACTCTTCTAGTGCTTCCTTCAGCATCTTCACATGCAGCCAGACCAGTCCTGGATTAAATAGCTTGTTTAAACGGTGGTAAACAGACATTATATGTAGATTTCTTTGACAACCGTTATGGCCTTTTTGCAGCAAAAACTCAACCTTAGCAAGGGAAAAATTCAAGCAACATCAAATGTGGTCCATGTTTCAGATTGTACAGACCAATTTTTCTGTCTGAATTGCAAGATCCAGGAAGAAAGTATTTGCCTGCCTCATGTCAAGCATGAAACTAGCAAAGCTACGTCTTGGGACATCGCCTAGAACCATTTTATCCTTGATTTTTTATTTTAAATTGTGCATGTCATCTGGTCTCATAGTCATTGCTCTTAATGAACTATTTTGCTTTTGTGGGTTGTTATTTGTTTAAACAATACAACCATGAGGTCATTGAAAAGAGAAAAACATACAGCCTACTAAAGAATTAATTATATGGAGCCCAAGTAACTAATTGATAACCAATAATTCTTGTCATGAGTAAGATATCTGACAGATACTTCTCCAAGTCTCTGGTATGAAATTGCATATGATTGGTTTAGAGACTTCCACTGAGTGATAGATGTTATCAGAAGCATAAATGGATTTTTCTCTTATTTCATAAATGCAACCTAATATTTTGTTTATTTTGTTTATACAGTGAGAGTTGAGGCACAAAGAAAAAATCTGAAAATTATTTAGAAGTGTTAGTGTATTATTTAAATGAGTTTATGTTATTTAATGTAGATTACCCTTGAGCACACACATTTTATAAATGCATGCACTTTGCAATCATAAGAACAACCAAATTGCACATAATGCAAAAAATTTCTAAATTCTTCATATATATTCATTTATTTCTTAAAACAATCTAACAAACAATATTTTTAGTCCCATTTACCAATTTAGGAAATGGAAGTATAGAGAGTAATCAAGTAATCTTCCCCGCAACACAGAGCTCATATATGGTAGAGTAGGGATTAAAACTCAGGCAATTTGGCTCCAGATTTCTGCTTTTCAATTCTATCCTACCTTAAAAAAAAAAAAAAAAAGAAAAAGAAAAAAAAGAAAAGACAAAGAGCTCATGATGGACGAAGAAATTCTCAAAAATCAGTTATTTAAACTTCACCTTAAGGAAATGGAAAATATTTGGGCATGATAAACCCAAGAAGAAAAAAATAATAAGGAAAAATGCAGAAATCAGTGAAACTTAATGCAAAAAAAGAAAAGCAACAGAGAAGAGTCATAGGCCTAGATCAGCAGTCTAACTTAGACTTGAAATTAAATAACAGAGAGATAATTTGGATCTGTTATATGTTGCATAAAACAACTGATTCTATTTTTTTTTTGTACGGGGGATCAAACTCGGGACCTTGCACTAGCAAGGCAGGCATCATGCCACTGAGCTAAAACCTCTGCCCTGATTCTATTTTTGATTTATAAGGTGGAAAATTAATTTTTAGGATAATTAGCCTTTATACTAGATTATCATATCTAATCACTGTATTTGCAAACTACTTCATTCATATTCTAAGCTTGAGAGTGTTTCTTTTGTGGCTCATTTAAATAAAAAACCATGTGTTCTGAATATGTATTAATATTTTGCATACACCCATTCTTCAATTCACAGTGGTTTCACATATTGCTGAATTGTTTTATGCACAAAAATCATCAGCTTTTCTCACAAAAGACGAGGAGGAGATACAGTGCCACTGAATTAGTCACGAATGCTTGCCTTTTTGGTTTTCAAACTCTGCCAAACCCAAACTCTTTCAGGGTCTTATTTTATCTTTAAATGGATGGAGCTATTCCTCGAAGGGAAATTATATTTTGCACAGTAGAGTTAAAATTATGTTTATTTTATTTTTGCAACAGAAGAGTTGTGACAAAATAGTTTTCTCTTTGCAGCCACTATTTGCCCAGACAGCTCTTAAAAATGTAGCTCATTTTCCTTTCTGAGAATTTTGTTATTTCAAGTATGTTTCTTTATACATTTTTTTTGCCAGCTGTGCAAATTTTTATAAAACAGCTTCAATATGAATCTTTTATGACTGTTCTTCAGTCATCCGAGTTATACTAAGCATGCAAGGAATAAGAGATACCCACTTTGGATACTGGTGCAGAGGGAGAGCAGTATGCAATCCACACAAAGGAAACCCAATCCTCTAACAGCTAATTAAAAAAGCATTACTTTCCACCGGGGCTGACCTCCAGCCATATAAAGGATAAAGATGGCTGTCCGTCAATCATGTTTACCTAACAAATTCTGGCACTGGATCATGATGAATGGACAGATCTAAAAAGGGACGATATTGCTCAGAACTCTGAGGTACTCTTAATACCACCTTTAAAGAGGCAGAAGACCTCATCAGTAACTCGAAACCCCTGCCTCAGTGCTAGGGATACACCAAGGCTAAATTTGCCCAGGGCAGCAGATACTAGATACAAGAAGGGTAGTAGAAACATGTTTTTTACATCCTCGAGCATTTTGATGTAAATGTATTTAAGGTGTCATAATGAGTTCATGTAACTGAGCGTTTCTATTCAGATCTTTTAAAACCTTTTCAGTCACTTGAGAATGAGCCAAAAACCTAAGAGTAGACTGTGCTTGTTGTTCCCTGAAGTTATCCCCAAATCAGCTACCATGAAGGAACCCTTGAAGTCTTTCAGTCCATCCTCCTGTCTCCAGGCAGGCCAGCAATATCACTTTCTCCTTCAATTGTAAAGATACTAAGAGAAGGTGAGTCCACGATTTATGAGTACTTTGCTATGTGCTACTGTATTATAGAGATTGAAAGTTTTTACAGCCAGGAAAGTTCTGAATTGAAACTGAGTCCTATCATCTTTAAAGAAGCATTGCATGCCGCCTTACACTACCATTGAAGAGCATTAAAAAGGTCTTTGCCATCAGCCACTGAACGCTCCCTCACAACTTTCTACTACTTTTTTTACTACTGTAAAGAGCGCTCTGGTTGGGAAACAGTAGCCAGCCTAATTCTCTCCATCTGATAATGGTGAGGTTATTATGTCTGCAGCCTTTGTAACCTGTGTTTTCCAATACAGTACTGACTCCAGCTGTCCTTTCCATTCCTGCAGACTTTACTGTACTTACTGTTATCATAGGCAATATCCCCCAAAGTAGTAATACTTGTGTGTGGGAGTGTTATGGGATTCTAATAATGATTCTGTGCTTGGAACGACTTGTAATACTTAGTAAACATCCTATCTTCAGTTATTTTTTTAAAGAGGTAACCATTTATTTAATGTTTCCTATAGTAATATCATTTTATTGTTTTTTTATTTTTTTGGTACTGGGGATCCAACTCAGGACTGTGCTTGCGAGGCAGGCATGGTGCCACTGAGCTACATCCCCGGCCCAGCAATATCATTTTAAAGTACAAGTGATCAATAGAAATACAGATTTCTTTGAAACAATTTCTGGGCTTTTGCTCAATTGCATTTGCTACATCTGATCTTTTTAACAAAAATCTTCTTCTGGCTTATGTTCTAACAGCTTCCTTTCTGATTTGAGAAACTACATGAAGCCAAGTCAGTCTTTTTCACAGTCAGCTTATCATACTTATTTTCTTCTGAGGTTTTAGATTTGCTGTTCATGTGCATTATATTAAAATTTTACTTAATACAATGAATTTACTGCTCAAATTTGCTCCTCAATTTCAGATAATTAGTTTTAATACATCTCTAAGCTTTCATCTACAATTTTGATGGCCAAGCTCTGTTCTCCTTCTGCCCCATTTCAACAACAGAATATATCAAGGCCAACTTTTGGTCTTTTTCCCAATTGTTAGTAAAAGATTAAGTTGTAATTAGTTAAATACTCTAGTCAATGATATTATAGTTCCTTTTTATTTTTAGACATTCATAAACACATTAGTTTAATATGCAAAGAAATGAAATTGGGATATTAAAGAATTCTTAGTAGTAAGAATTAAGTGTCATTCTGTGTGTGTGTGTGTGTGTGTGTGTGCGCACGTGCATGTCTGTGTGTGTGATTTCCTTTCCTTTTTTTTCTCCTTGCCTTTTATAAGAAGGGAAAGAGAATTTAGATAATTTATGACATATTAATGATGCCTCGCTGAAATACATCTGTAACTTGTAATGTTTAATAGTAGTGGGAAAGTTTAATTTGCCCTCTCTTTTACCCATGTTATAAAAAGAAGAATTTTGAGTTTAGAGAAGGTGAAACACTAAGCAGAGAATATTATGTGGCTCCTTCTTTTTATTTGCTTTCCATGAGCTTTACCCTAAAATTCCTCTAAATGTCTGTCTTCATAACAGTTTTTGGCTCTGTTATTTTTGGGTGACCTAATAAAGAATGCAACACAAGAAAAAAGTCTAAGGGTTCTGGGCCCTGAGGAAAAATATCTGCAATCAATCATAAAATTTACAACAGATACTAAAAAAGGAGAAACAATTTTACAGAGAAAGGATCTAGAATGGCATAATGTCATCATAGAAAAAGACTCTAAATGGCATTTAATTCCAGCATACTCCAGAAGTGCAACTGATATTCCATAAATCATCTACATTAAAATATTAATGAGTTATAAAAATGGAGGCATCAGTGCATGTATTTTAAAGTGCTTGGCCTTGAAATGAAGTCATTCCCTTGAGACTAATAAGAAACATAGCTGTCCTTTGCATAAAAATAAAACTTCATGATAGAATTTGTTTAACCTCAGAATTGCAGAGTAGAAGAAACTTATAGACTAAAAATTCAGGGAGTTGCTTTCTACACCTTGCTGCTCCCACATGTATGACAGTCTACCATCTCAAAAGTGTCTGGGAAAGTGTGGCTCATTTGTTGTGAGCATTAGTTCTGATATGTCAACTTCATCTGATTAAGAAATCTCTACCAGATTAGTAAAGCGTGGAACTGGATGTGTCTAGTTAGACCATGGAGGCGTGGACTGGGGTACTCTATATGGCCTTTGCCCATTTTCCTTGGCCCTGTTCCCCTGCTTTGCTTCCTGGCTGCTATGAATTAAGCAGCTTTGCTCTTCCAGGCCCTTCCACTACGAGTTTTCTTCCCTGGAGCCTGCTGACCATGTACTGAATCTCTTGAAAGCATGAGCTAAATTAAACCTTTCCTCCTTTTAAGTTGTAGGTATTGGGTATTGTTTCTTTATCCAGGACATAATGACTTTTATCTCTATCTAAACTTCCCAGCATCTAAGTGCTGGGCACATATGTGAGCTCCAAAAAATATTAGATGTTTAATCAATTTATTGGACTATTAGAATGTCATTTAAAAATCAAGGAAAAGTAAAATAAAGAAAATGTGTTATTAGCCAAACCCTTTCCTTCTAATAGTTCAATTTTTGACACAATTATTATTTTAAGTGAAATGTCGTTATATGTTCATATTATTTTGGAGTGTGAAAACAGAAGATATTTAAGAAAACACCTAGAGTTCTGTTTGCTACTTGATCGATGTTTAGCACATTTGAGGAAATAGAGGAAAATATAAGAACTAAAGGAAAACTATTTTGAAAAAATTTTATTTTTATTTATTTTATTCATTAAGTTTATTGGTAAATTTTAGGTATACTATATGATGGCATTCATCATTGGGAATTTGTACCT
>NW_004624753.1:7142167-7157215 GCF_000247695.1 Heterocephalus glaber
GCAGAAGAGCAGCCAGTTTCAACACATGTTTGTCAGTTTGGGGTTTTGATGGCAGAGTGCAAAAAATGTACATATATATATATATATATATATATGTTATTAGAGGTAATGGATCTAAATGGGCATTTTTCTAGATGTTGTCTGATGTACAATTATATCTGGATATTAAGTCATTGGCACAAGTATCTTCTGTTTTGAAGAAACTAATTAAGTCTAAATGACTAATTCCCACTTGCAGTGTCATGAACACAAAATATGATTCATGGAAGTAGGCATGGCTTCACATCAGGACATGGTAACGCTTTATTTGTGTGCATTTAAGGAAGATAGTGGCAGGAGTTCACTTGCTGCACCTGTTACAAAAAGTTGTGAAGGCAAGTAAGAGTCTGGAATGGGCTGCTCACCATGCCCAGTGGCATTTCAAGAATGATCGCTTATGCCAGCCAAGCTCTGGCAACCCTGCTTCTTTAAAGTCTTATCATAACTCATGCACAGCTAGTACAGAGCATGAAGAAATTGAGAGGAGGGACAAAACCTCCACTTGAATCAGGGCTAAACAAAGGCTGTGGAAGTGGGGGGGTAATTTACTTTCCTTTTGATTTTATAACAAGTGATAAGTTTACACTGGTTCATTTAAGAATATTATAAGATGTATCTTTTTAGCCAAGTTTCTTAATATGAATGAGAAGTGATTTGCATTGCATATGTACTTTTCTAAGGAGTTTCGTGCTTAGCATTTAAAACAAATCATCGATTTCTAAGGTTTTATAACCTCCCATCTGCTTTTCCCAGAGAGAAAGAAAATGTAGGGCAGACAGCACAGTGTACTGAAATGTCTAAATATAAAAATGTAGTAGTGTTTTATTATATTTCACTGCCCCTTTTTAAACAAAACTCTTAGTGCTATAATCAGAAGCCTGATGTCTTCTAGCCAAGGACAAATCTAGACCAATCAGATGCTCTGCTTTTGAATTTAGATCTTGAGTGGAAGAACAAAGAGACCGCTAATGGTTAGATTTCTTCCCCTCTTATGGTGTGGTCCTTACCAGCCTTTCCAAGATTTGAGACTAGTGCGGTAATTCTTGATTCCCAGTTTGGGGAGCTGACTTGTTTTTTGTGTATACTGAAGGCTCATGCTTCACTATCTCATAAATGTTGAACTCCTTTCTCTTCCCTGATTTCTTTCCAATAAATTCTCATCCGTAGCTTTCAACCAGAGATTTCACTAATCCATTACTTATAATTTTATTTTTAAATTTACACTCAGAATGAAAATGCTCACAATTCGAGTGACATTATGAAATAAAACCGAATCACTGATAAACATTGCTCCTTTATTATTAATAAGAGTATTGATAATTGTCTCACAATCGTTGAAACAAACATCAGAAGACTGTGGTTGAAAAATGCTGACATTTGGCTTTATAAGCCAACCAGTTTCAGATTCTACACCAAAATGGTCTGTAAAGACATCTAGCTCTAGGGATCTGAGAATCAGTGACAACCTAATTATACTATTTTAGGAGACTAGCAGAGTTGGAGAAAATTCTATGCAGAGGGAGGCTTTAGCTGAGTAGAACTGGGAATGAGAGAAGGGAGACTGGGGTGTGCAGGAGTCTCGAAGGGAGAATCTCAGGTATGAGATTGGTACAAGTTGAAGCAGAATTAACAGACATATGGTAGTGACATTGAGACTTCTCCTTTAGTAAATAAGTCATTTTCCTATTGTAGGAAGACACTAAATGGCTCATTTACAGTTACTGTTGACCCTTGGTATCTGTAGAGAATTGGTTCCAGAAACCTCCTCAGGTACCAAAATCCTTGGATGCTTTACTTCCTCATATGAAATGGCTTAGTATTTGCACATAACCGACATGATCCTTCTGTATACTTCAAATCGTCTCTAGATTCTTATAATACTTAATAGAATGTAAATGTTATATAAATAGTTGTGTTATGTTTTAGATCTGGAATGACCCCAAAACTCTCATATGCTCAAAGGGAAGGCTTTTGGAAGGAGATCGGATCGTGGGGGATTATATTCCTCAGTGGGTAGATCCTTCAATGAGTTTATAGCTAAATGTGCTGGTAGGGGGTTGGTCCTGGTTGGAAGAGGCCGGTCACTGAGGGAGTGACTGGAAGATCCTGCTTCCTGGCCACTGTGACAGGAGCAGTTTTCCTCTGTCCAGTCCCTTCACCATGCCACTTCTGCACCAAGCCTGCAGAAAGTGGATTGAAACTTCTAAAAACAAAATAAACCTTTCCTCCTTTAAGTTCCAGGTGCTGGGTATTTTATCCCAGTGGAAAAGTGACTAAGACACATTGTCATATTAAGTAGTTCTCACTGGAGGAATAATGACAAGAAAAAATTCTATGTATGTTCAACACACACATAATTTTTTTCCTGGATATTTTCCAGCTGCAGTTGGATGAACTCATGGATGCAGAACCCATGAAGAAGGTCCCAATTATAGTCACTGTAAATTGCTTCACTGACAGAGCCTGTTGAGAGAGCTGAGAGAGCATCCAACCTATGTATGAATGGCTGAATTGCTGCGGCCATAGCTGATGGAATCAAGCAGGGAACAACTAACACTGAGACAGCCAGTTCACTGTTTGGCCAGTGGCATATAGAGGTTGCCTAGTACACAAATCTCTTTCTAAGCTGGGAATAATGGTCATTAGCAAGGACAAATCCTCCTTTCTCTGGGGCAGATAAACAATGAGATCTATGAAACATTATATTCAGGTGGTGCGGGGGCCATGAAAAATTAAATATCTGAATAAGCTTCAACTAGAAGTGAACCAAAGCCTTAAAGTGAGAAAGTTAGATGAAAGAGATCAGAAGACTTCCATTTCTGGCCGCACCGTATATTAGACAAGTAAAAACCTTGGAGATGATAGAGTCAATAAAACACCACCAATTTAAATACCTACAAAGCTTTTTAGCATGTGTAGGAAAATATATGCATAATATATACAAGCATGTAGACACACATTAAAGAGATATCTGGAAGCTAGAACCCAAAAGGGAAATGAAAACCAGAGCAGTACGATTTTATTTCTGGTTGCCGAGGGTGATTCTCAATGTTAGTAGCCAAAAATCTGGCTTTATACATCCTTGGAAACAAAATATTAAGTTTTGTGTTACCTTGAGATAGAATCTGAAAGCCAGGAATACCGCATCAATGAAATGAAGGACTAGAAACAAGCTACCTGTTGGCACAGGGAGATGATATGGCGGTTTGTCTATCTTGCCTTGTGTCAGGGCAAGAAGAGTCTCCTTGCTTATTTGTATCCATGAGCTTTCTGCTCTGTGATTTTGAGATTTGAATTTGTTCTTCTAGAGTGGTCTGGGAACCAAAATCTGTGCAACTATTTTTTAAAAGTAATACTATCCATTTTTATAATATGATGTGATACATATATAATTTTATAATAATATACACATAACAAAATTTTCAGTGTTCACTGCTGACGAGATTACAATCCATATCACAATCACACTCAAGGAATCAATTCACCATGAGGAAACTATTAGCAGGTCGGAGCAAATTTCACAATTAGACCAACGAGAATTTCAGATAATAAAATTTTTAAACAAAGTCACTATGTGTTTCTTAAAACACAATAAAAGATAAAGGCCACAAAATTACATAAAGATCAGATTCTCCAAGCAGATGAGGCATGTGGTAAGGGAACATCAGGAGCTTGAACGAGGTTTTAAAATTGTTATTTATTTGCCTTTTCATACATGGAGAAAAGCAATGGTCTAGAAGTAGCCACAAAAAGGAGGAAGAAGAGGAGAATGCAAACATGGACTTTGTGATGTTTTGATAAACATGTCGTGGGAAAGTGAAGACCCATCATTTCAAAGTCTTTGGAGAAAGCAAGACTTTCATGTGAAACATGATTGTGTGGGGAATTTTTATAAAAAATATGGGAATGTGGAATTTATTACAATGAGAAAACACACTCAAAAGATACATTAAAAAGAATTAGGAGGGAGGTTAATAGAGGAGAGAATATGGAAATGATGAGGCTGTACAATACTTAGTTTACCAATGAGATTGGATTAACAGCCAGTTCAGTGCATGGCTATGCTGCTTGCTCCTCCTGTGACCTATTTGCCCTTGAGGCTTCACATGGTGTCTTAGGAGTTAGCAAGAGGACATTATTTCTCTTTGAACAAGGTCATAATGTTCTGAAATTTTTTCAGGTAGGTTTATAAAGACAATATTATAATGCTCGTGCTCTGATAAACTCTCTCATATGTAATTGCATTTAATCCTCACTTCAAGCCCAGAATATGAATACTACTATGTCTCCATTCACTTATAAGAAAAGAGAAGCTCAGAGATTTTAAGTAATTTGACAAACACCACACATCCATAAGTTAGGGATATTATTATGTTTGTGCCGTCTCAAAATATGAAAAGGAATGAGCTAGTCAGAGATGTAAAGGAGGATCAACCTACCTTGTGTATACCACATGAACGAAAGCACAGGGTAAAAACCTAACATGTCTCTTACAAATGGAAATGGTCGGAGCTAGGGATGGTGTGAGGAGGCTATGGAAGGCAGGGCAGATACAGTCGTAAATCAAAGTGTGGCAAGACTTGAGTGCTGAGCTGTCTTCTAAATACCAATGAAGTTATAGTCAGGCACAGTGGTGCACACCTGGACTCCTGGGACTCTGAAAATCTAAAGCAGGAGGATAGCAAATTTGACCCCACCCTGAGCAATTCAGCAATTTAGTGAAACCCTATTCTTAAAAAAAAAATTAATGAGCTAGGAATATAGGTCAGAGTGAAGGCTCTGAGCACATCTGGGAAAGCAGCAGGAACATGTAAGAAGCCGGGGTAGAGTACTACTCAGCTATAAAGAATGAGAAACTAGAAACATTTATAGCTAAATGGATGCACATTGAGGCCATACTGTTAAGTGAAATAAATAGGACACACATGTGTAAATACCGAATAGTTTCTCTGGTGTGATAAACTAAAATTGTAAATAAGGATAAAAATGTATAATTGATAATGTGAAATAGGAAGAAAAGGTATAAAGGAAAAGGGGAAGTGGGAAGGGAAGGGAAAGGGAAAGAAGAGAAAGGAATAAATATGAGAAAAGGAAAAAATGGAAAGTCTTTACAAATAGGGAGGGGTGGAGGGTTTGAAGGGAAGGCAGGGGAATGGGGAGAAAATAAGAATCAAGATCTATCATGTAAAGGTACAAATTCCCAATGATGAATGCCATCATATAGTATACCTAAAATACACCAATAAACTTAATTAATAAAAAATGAAATAAAATAAAAAGGGATGAAAAATAAATACATACATACATACATACATACATACATACATACATAAAAAGGGTGAAGGGAGGGCAGGGGAATGGGGAATAAATAACAACCAAGATATGTCATGTAAAGGGACAAGATCCCAATGATCAATGTAACTTTATTGTATACCTAAAGTGTACCAATAAACTTAATAAAAATTAAAAAAGAAGAAGCCAGAGCTAGAAGCTGTAGAAGCATCATTAAGTCACCTAAGGCTTTCAGGAAAGCAAATCAGGCTCCATCTTAGACCTATTAAATAAATAAAATCTTGGAGAACTGGACAACACTTGCTCTTACATTCTTAGTTGCCAAAGCCTCTCAAATGCAAATCACCCACTTTTTAAATAAGCTATGTAGTTTGAGTCAAGATATCTTGAAGAATTTTAAAAGATATGTCTGTTGTGAGAGAAGCCAATGGGTATTTATTTCTCATTACCCTCAAATTAAAAAGAAAAAAATGAAATATTCTACCAAGAAATGGTGAGTCTAATCTTTAAATATCTTTGATTTAGTCTCTAAATAAACAGCATAATGATTATAAAATTGTACCCTATAAAATTGTTTTTAAGAAGTAAAAAATCCTTAGTAGTTTCAGATAAGCAGCCAAAAAATTCAGAAGCCCATTCCAAAATTATTCATAGTTTCACTTGCCAAAAAGACCAGATTAAATATCACATAAGAATAGGCTTTCTTGGAAGATTTCTGGCTCAGGACTGCCTGGCTTTGGCATGAAGCAAGATACCACAATATTACAAGTGGTTGACTCAGAATTGGAGTGTGAGATAGCAGTACCTATACCTAGAAGTCTAAAATCAAAATAGTGTTTGCATCTTCTATCTGAGTAATTAGAAAGACTTGTCTTTATCTATTTCTGTGACAATATTAGACTTAAATAACATTTCTACCTAATGATTTTAACAATAAAAAAATTCCTGATGTCTTAAGTATACTTTTACTTGCAGTTTGTCTAAACAATCATTTGTCCTTAAGTAGAACACACAACCGCTTGATCACTACATTTTGTTCTCATGCTTCAGTGTGGTATAATTTTTGCATTTTAAATAGTACAATATTAAGACATGTGGAACATATTTTGACTGTATCATACCTATGGGTATTTGGTTTTTAAACATAATATGATATCTCAAAAGGTTTGGTATTGGAAAAACAAATTTAGAGCAAAATTACTCTCAGCCATATTCCCCAAATGGTTTGAATTCTAGCTGTGGTAAATCGTAGTTATTGCAGAAGTTACCTCTCCCTGTTAGACCAACTATTCCCAGGAAGTAACACTCTGGGCTCTCAGGCTAGTGTACTTTCGCTAACAGTCCCTGCCTCCACTTATAAGGTGTGGAATTAGGGGTTTTTCATGAAGAATAATTGTTGAGTATTTCCTATCACATCCTGGTGCTGGCAAGTGTCAAAAAGACTCTGCATTTTATCTTAATTCATTCATGCATTTATTTTTGCCATGCTGGGTGATTGAACCGAAAGCTTTGTGCATGCTGGGCAAGCACCACTCTACCACTGAGCTATAGCTCCAACCCCTAAGACTGTGTACTTTAGATTTAGTCTTATAAAATTTAATCCATACTAGATACTTGTATTTCTTTTTCTAAACTTTAAATGAACTATATCTTAATTATTTACCTTAGAATTTATTTTTCTAAGTGAGATAAGTCAGCCTGAAAAAGCTAGATACTATGTGATTCCAATTACAGTATGTGACTTTCTTGAAAAGACAGAACTATAATAATAGCAAAGTGACTATTGGTTGCCTGGGAATCAGAGAGAGAGAGGAAAGATGAACAGGTAAAGCCTAGGTGAGTTTCAGGACAGAAAACTATTCTACATGACTCTGTAACAATGCACACATGACATCATGCTTTTGTCATAATATTTAGAGCTTTATAGCAGAAAGTGAACATATATGCAGAATTTTAAAAGTTATTAAGGAGGTGAAGAGATTATAGCAAGTAATTCTGACTGTAAGAGAATATATCTCTATTGGAAATGTAATTAAAATTCCATAGATGGAGTTAAAAGTAAAAGATAGCGATGGAAAGAAGTTTGGAAATAGTAGATCTGTAAGACAAAAGAACAGCACATGGCACTGTACTCTGGTTGATAAAGTTCCTTCTCACGGGGACACAAATAAATCATTCTGATATTGCAATACATATAACTTGGGATTGAAAAATGAAATACAGGAAGAGCAGACTGTGGGAGCCAAATTTCTCACTCTTAGAGTAGAAGCCTACAGATTCATAAAAAAGAGAGAGGCTAGTGTGAAGTGGTCCTGGCTGAGAGTTAGAGACAGTCAATACAAACTCGTGTTCCTTACTACAGATACAGGTGGTTACATAGAGAGATACATATTGATCTTTGTATATGCACAGGTTAGTATATACACACATTTCTTTCTCTTTTTTTCACCCAAGAGGCCCTGCAAGCAAAAATATCCCTGTAGCGAAGAACATGCCCAGTTCCCAGATCTCAGTATCTAATACCATTCTCCAATAATGAAATCCAGGGCTCCTTAAATAAGTGCGTGACTCCAGAACCGGGGAAGGACATGCATAAAATAAGCCTGGAGTATCTTATAGCGCCAGGAAGTAAGAAATTATTCAAAAATCAAACAGAACACAGTGATAGAAGTATGCGAAAGAAGTACAGGAGCCAAGTGAAAGAGCTCCCAAAGGCCAAAGTGGAACACTTTGAAGAATAAAAATAAATAAAACAGTATTAGGTTATAGCCCAAAGTATAAAATAAATATCCATGAGTCTATACTTAAATAAATAAATGATTGAATAAATTAGTATATGTGACAGAAGAGACCGGTTTCCTTTGTAGAAAAAATACAAGTAGTTTATAAGAGTACTCTGCCCCAAAGAAGGGCAGCATACATTTTCACTGCTCAAGTCTGTTCTGGACACAGCGACTTCCCTGGAAAAGAGGACTGGCTAAAAGGGAGCTGGGCTAGGCTGGAAAAGAAGTTTTACCCAGAAGCTACCGCAGCCAGGATTAAGGTCAACATCGACAGTCATAAATCACGGTGTGAGGATTCCCCTTGGATATGATGCCATCGGCATGACAGCCTTGGCCATCTTCATCCGTCAAACCCCAAGTCCCAGTCTCATCAGGAGGAAATCATTAAACACATTCCAGGAGAGGGGCATCTTGTGAGTACCTGTCTGGTTCTCAGAATTGTCAGGCTCATTCCAAACAAGGAAGGTCTGAGAAACTGCCACAGCTAAGGAGATACGACAATAAATAGAATGTGGCATTCCAGATGGGATGGTGGAAGAGAAAAAGAATATTCAGGAAAAACTTTAAAAAGTTTGATTTACCTATGTACTTTACTGAATAACAACATATTATTACTCTTTTCTTAATTATAGCAATTGTAATACTGATTGTAAGTTAAATAAAATGTTCACAAAGTTATGAGAACTCTATACTATTTTCCAAATTTTATGTAAATTGAAAAATTATTCTAAAAACTAATTTATTTAAAAGAATGTACACATGCAGAATACACTTGTATAGAAAATATTAAAATAAATTAGAAGTATGAAATTCTGTCTTCCAGTTTTAATTGCTTATGATAGCAATGTTAATAATTTGGTTAATATCTTACTTTTCTAAAAACACTCTAGGGACATATAAATGTGTATGTGTGTGTGTGTGTGCGTGTGTATTGTTTTCCTCACAGAAATAGGATATTAAGACATAGTTTGCAATTTGCTCTTTGTAATTTATTCAACAACCTACTTAGTCTGGACATTGTTCCATGAGGTATATGAGAGTCTACAGCCATCTTTAATGATGGATGATAATTCTATATGATCGATGTACTGTGTTTCTATTATTTCTCACTTCTGTCTAATAGAATTGATGATGCATATATACCCTAAGGAAACATTCTTACATATATCTGCTATATCAGTCTATTGTTTAAATTAAAAGTTTGAAGAATAAAAACTTCTTTCACTTTTTGCATTGTAATTTTGGGATTTTATATCTTGATTAGACATAAATATATAATTTTATTATATTGTCATCTCATTATTTTACTGTTTCTGTTAGAATGTTTCACCTCTCTGGAAAGTATTCTTTGCATAGTATGATCAGAGAGAGGTTTTTTTTTCCTAAAAAGGAGAATTGCTCTAGAATATCACTTATTATATAGGGCATTATCACCCTAGGGTTTGAAGTATCACCTTTTAAACATGTTAAACTCTTCTAAAAGCATGGAATTAACTATTGTCTTCATTTTAGTCTATTACTCTATTTGTTTTTGTTTCTTTTTAAAAAATTAATTTTATTGGTTTATTTTAGGTATATAATATAGTAACATTCATCATTGGAAATTTGCACCCCTACATAATCTCTTTTGGTTCTTATTTTTTCCCCATTCCCCTGCCCTCCTTTCAACCCCTCCATCCCTCCCTATTTACAAAAACTTTGTTTCCATTTTTTCACCTTCACATATTAATTCCATTCCATTCTTTCTTCCCCGTACCCCTCCCACTTCCTCTTTGCCCCTTTTCTTCCTACTTCACATTATCTATTACGCCTTTTAGTTCTTTTTACACATTCAGTCTCACACACTAGGGAAACTATTCAGTATTTACACGGGTGTCCTGTTTATTTCACTTAAGAGTATCACCTCAATGTGCCTCTAATTTCTCATTTTTTATGCCTGAGTAGTACTCCATTTTATTAAAAAACCCACATTTTCTTTATCCAGTCTCCAGTTGATGGACAATTAGCCTGCTTCCAAGTTTTAGCTATTACCAACTGTGCTGCTACGAACATGGGTGCACATCTATCACTGTGGTATGATTCTTTTAATTCTTTGGGGAAGATACCCAACAGGGGAATACTTGGGTCAAATGGCACTTCCAGTCCTAGTTCTTTGAAGTCTCTCCATACTGATTTCCACAGTGGTTGCACCAGTCTACACTCTTGCCAGCAGTGGAGCAGGGTTCCTCTTTCCCCACAGCCCCACCAACATTTTTTATTATTTGATTTCATGATAGCAGCCATTCTTTCTGGAGTGAGGTGGAATCTCAGTGTTGTTTTCATTTGTGTCTCTCGAATGACCAGTGACATTGAACATTTTTTCATATGTTTATTTGCTATTTCTACTTCTTTGTCTGAGAAATGTCTGTTCATTTCAGATGCCCATTTTTGGATTGGGTCTTTAAATTTGGGAGGTCTGATATTATTAAGTTCTTTATAGAGTCTAGATAGTAGACCTTTGTCAGAGGAACAGCAGGTGAAAATTTTTTCCCACATTGTGGGTTGTCTATTTACAAGTTTCTTTTTGAATTAAGTTTGTTTCTTGTATGCAGCATCTTTTTGGATCTTGCTTCTTGAGCCACTCTGCCAGCCTATTTCTTCTGATTGGTGAATGGAGACCATTAACATTGATGTTTATAGCTGATACATATTGACTTATCATTGTCATGACTTTTCTTTTTGTGGATTCTCCCCCTCTGCTTTAATTTCTTGTCATGCTGGATGGATTCATTCTGCTGGACTTCTTGGGGTTGTGATCCTTGTCTTTTCCTAGGATATTGTCTAAAATTTTTTGGAGTGCTGGTTTACTATTCATGAAGTTCCTAAGGTACTCTTTGTCATGAAAGTATCTTATTTCTCCATCAATTTTGAAAGATAGTTTTGCAGGGTACATCAATCTGGGTTGGAGGCTGTTTTTCGTTAGGACTTGAAATATGTCACTCCAAGCTCTTCTTGCCTTGAGGGTTTGTGTTGAGAAGTCTGCTGTGATTCTGATGGGCTTTCCTTTGTATGTGATTTGTTTCCCTCTCTAACCACTTGTAGAACTTTATTCTTCTGTTGGGTTTCTAATATCTTAACTATTATATGCCTATGGGTAGATTTTTTTTTTTGATCAAGGATAGTTGGAGTCATATAAGCATCACTTATCTGTATGTCAAGTTCTTTTCCCCTGCTTGGGAAATTTTCTGCCATCACTTCTGTGAACAGTTTTTTTTATGTCATCTGCACTCTTTCCTGTTTCTTCATTGACTCCAATCATTCTTATGTTATTTTTCTTTGCATCATCTAGCAGCTGCTGGATTGATTTCTTATGGTCCCTTACTATTTTAAAGAAATTTTTCTTTTCCTAGTCACTAATTGCAATCTTATCTTCTATATCTGAAATTCTGTCCTCACATTGGCTCATTCTGCTGCATAAAGTTTCAATGGAGTTTTAATCTCCTGGAAATCTGTTTGTATCTGTTGTATGGATTCCATTTGTTTCCTATGTTGAGATTCCATCATGTTTCTCAGCTCCTCTATTTTTTTTATCTGTGTCCGTACTAGATTTATTATTGGGTACAATCTCTGCTGTTTTCTGAGAAATTATTTCTGATTTCCTTTTTTCAAGATCGTCTTTTGTTGCCAGTTCAGGGAGTCCAGGTGGTTGAGTATCAGATTGTTCCATCTTGTTTCCCTTTGAGGTTGCTTTAGGTGATCTGGAAGTCTGTTTTCGGGACTTGTTTATGTGTCTTCTCATTTCAAAGGGGGGGAGGGGTGGTGCGGGGGATGTGTGCTATTGTGCCTGTGAAGCTCACCTCTTCAGCGCTGGGGGTTGGGGAATGGTGGCCCAGAAGGTTCTCTTCCTCTGCACTGGGGGTGACTCTGCTCCTTGGCGCTGGGAGCAGTGGTATGGCAGCCCTGTTTGTTTGTTTCTTGAGACAGGGTTCCACTGTGTAGTTGAGGCTGACCTTGAAGTTGTTGTGATCCTTCTGCCTCAGCCTCTCTTCTAATAGTCTCTTCTTGTGTCATTATCAGTTTTAATTAAAGTAGTCTTACATCATGATTTCATATCATACCTGGTAAGATGAGTTTCTTCTTTTGTCAAAATTCTTTGTACTTATTGTGCAAGATAAAATTAAGAATAAGCATTTAAAAATTATTTTCCATGTACTTTCCTCTCTTACTTTTTCTTCCTTCTCCTCCTACTCTCCTTCTCCTATTCTTGCTTATTCATTTTTGTTTTTAATTTCACCTGGAAGATTTGTTCTGCACTGTTTGCTTTCTTCAGCTAGAATTTTGAATGCAATCTTTTTGTAAAAATGTCTTAAATGGAAACATTACAAAAAATGTGAAAACATTTACAAAAGCTATTGGTTTAATATTTAAATTTAACTACCTTACTGAAAGTTATGTCTTCTATTAGTTTTGGGATTTTACTATGGATTTTTTTTTTGGGGGGGGAATAGTATCAAATTAAAATAAAGAACACAATGAATTCTGCTCACAAAGTTAACTTTATGGCAAGAAACCCAGCCATAGAAGATCACTCCAGCATTTGCATAATATTCATATTTGTTGTTAATTTGATCCATTAGTTACTATTTAATGAAACATGTTACATTAAAATAATAGTGTTTATGTTTATAATTATGATTAATATTTTCATAAATATGGTATGAAGCCAATTACTGGACCAATGGATAACTCTTTTATATGGAAACTTCATTCCTATTAAATGTACGTATTTACAAATGTTGGGCCAAATTATATAAATGGTTTTAAACTTATCCTATTTTGTCTTGAGACAAGAGTCTCATTATTATGTGAAAATCCAACTAAATCAAACTAATGTATTATGCTGACTAGACTATGAGCACATTGACAAAGTCTCCTTTAATTTTCATAATGACCTTTTTAGTTTGACATTATTCTCTTTTCTTTGTAATTGCCTTGTAATCAAGCAAAGGTAGAGACAAGTCTTCATGTAACTCCTTCAGCCATATAAATCTGGTGTGGTTTTTTGTTTTGAGTGAAAGTGAGGGGTCTCTCTATATATTTCAAAGTCAAATTGCTTTGCTCTCCTCTCAGCCTTGAGTGATAGCATTTTCAGTAGGAGCAGACTAGTATAAGGGAGCTCCTTCTTTCTAGATGATACTGCAATACTTCTAAGAGAAACATTACCTTGTATGTGCAACTATGAATACTGTGGCATCTTTTTGTTAACTAAAACATTGCTGAATCCTAGGAATGATGTAGCAAGCGATTTCTCAATGTTGAATAAACACAGTGTGGTCACTAATCTCAGAACCAGGACAGAAGGGTAAGGCTGGACTAGTAGCTTGATGTTAAGTCTGTGAATAGTGGCTTCTTTTTGATGAAGTACTCAAGTCCAGAATTAGTCCTAGAGCTTTAAAGTGGCCTAAGCATAAAGGATGGAGAGTCAGTTGAAGTGAGGGAAAGAATAATCAGATCCAGGAGCACATGGTTTAAATTTAAGTTTGTTTGTTTGTTTACATAACAGTATATGTTGGATAGTGAAGTCCATTTGGGAATGCTTAATTTATTTCAACATTCAATTTTATGTTTCTAGAAATAATTTATAGGTTTGGATGGTAAATTTATCTTGTTTTAAAAAATAAATTTTAAACATTTCCATCCTTCTCTATGGTGTGGGACAGCAACATGAATAATTTTAAAATTTGGGCTTTTAAAAAATGGTAGATGCTGGGGATTTAGCTCAGTGGTTATGCTGCCTGCCTTGCAAGTGCAAGGTTCCAAGTTTGATCGCCAGTAACAACAACAACAATGAAAAAGGTAGATTACCTCTCTTAACATTTTGTGTATTTTGTATTTATCCCTCATTTCTTAGAAATTTGAAGAACTTTACAGAAGCTTTTCTTTTATTCAAGAAGGGTAAATTGGAAAGTTGGTGGTATGGCTTGAATATGTCCCCTATGAAATCCACATGCTAGAATTTAATTCCCAATGCAGTGATGTTGGAATCTGGAAACCTGGGGGAGGTGTTGAAGTCCTGAGTGATTCACTTTCATGAATGAATTAATGGTACTATAAAAAGGACCTGTGGGAGTTGGTTTGCCTTCCTTTTTTCTCTTCTGCCATGTGAGGACACAGCAGTTGTCCTCTCTTGCCCTTCTGCATTTGGCCACATGAGGACACAGCACAAAAGCCCTCACCAGATGCCAGTGACATAGTCTTGGACTTCTCATTCTCCAAAACTGCGAAAAACAAATTTCTATGTTCTATAAATTATCAATTTTATAGTATTCTATCATAGCAGCACAGATGGATGCGGGCATTTGGAAATAGGAAAAATAAAGGTAAAGATTCTCAAGAAAGGAGGGATGGAGTCAAGGCTGGAGCAGCATGGTGAGAGCTGTTCTATAAATACCCTTGGACTTTCTCAGAGATGCTGCTTTCAGTGCAAATAACCTGTTTTTTATTTTGATTTCATCCTAAGCTCTCTTTATCTAAATTATATGATAAACATAATTTATTTATATTTATGTAAATAATGTGACATGTTTTTTGAGTAACAAAGTATTTTCAGTCCTGGCAAAGCAAGGTTCTCTGGTAACCACAATGACCTTGGCAATAAGAGCAGTTGAGGGCCACTGGAAGAAGACACAAGGTCCTATCTTGGAACACAGTTTTCAAGAAGATTTGTGAAAGCCACATCTCTTTCTTAGAATGGGATGACTTTAGTGAACTCCATACATGTAAAAATAGGAAACAAATAAATTTGCCTTCATTCAATATCTTCTTCATTTTTCTTTTTTTTATTGACGGGTATATTTTATTTTATTTTATTTTTTTCCCCATTAACTTTATTAGTACATTTTAGGTATAAAATACAGTTACATTCATCATTGGGATCTTGTACCATTGCATGAGT
>NW_004624753.1:7160123-7220619 GCF_000247695.1 Heterocephalus glaber
TGCTTCTGGTGCCCATGCAGCTCACCTTCTCTGCCCTAGGAGCTTGGGATGGCAGCACGGGAGCTTCCTTCTGGGTGCTGGGACTGGCTCGGCTTCTCTGTCCTAGGCACTTGGGATGGCGGTGGGGGAGGTTCCTTCTGAGTGCTGTGACCAGCTGAGCTTCTCTGCCCTAGGAGCCTGGGATGGAGGTGGGGAGCTTCCTTCCAGATGCTGGGACCGGCTGAGCTTCACTGCCCTAGGAGCCTGGGATGGAGGCCGGGAGCTTCCTTCCGGGTGCTGTGACCAGCTGAGCTTCTCTGCCCTAGGAGCCTGGGATAGCAGCAGGGGAGCTTCCTTCTGGGTGCTGGGACCAGCTTACCTTCTTGGCCCTAGGAGCCTGGGATGGCACCGGGGGAGCTTCCTTCCGGGTGCTGGGGCCAGCTGAGCTTCACTGCCCTCCATTCAATATCTTCTAATGATGGTTCCTTTCTATTTTTTACACACATTCATTTTCTCTTGTTTATACTGTAAAAGACATATATATGCATTTACACATATGCCATTTCATTTCTCCTTTAATAATACAAATTAGCATATGAAAACATCTTAAATTTCTGTTGTGTTTTAAAATATTGTCCATTTTATAAATGAACAAAGCTAGTAACTGCATAAGCTCATGAACTAAGAAAGAATAGTGTTTTCATTGGCTCAATATAAATAGGAAAATATAACCCTGAACTAATTTGAAGAGAGCCTGGATTTATTGAAGCAAAAGTTCAAAATGACAAATGTCTTATATTTTAAATTTTATTTTAGGCATGTTTTAATTAAACCAAATGAAAATATTGTATATAAAAATAATGAATTAATGGAGGAAATGAAGATGGTTTTAAATTTTCCTTTGTGTTTCTAATTGGAATGTTAGCTATAATGTTATGAGATTAATTTTTTGTTTTTATTTTATTTTTACATGGGAAAAAGTAGAAAGGTATGGGTGTGGGGCATACGGCTCAAGCTTGATCTGCTAGCAAAGCCAAGTCAGGCATACAATAAAGAAAATTATTTGTTTTGTGCTTTAAGACAGCTTCAATTTAGAAAAGAGTTCTAAGCGTTGCTTATTTTTTTTTGCTTGTAATGTCAAATTTGGGTTATGATTTTCTTGAGGAAGCCAGAAAAGTGAAATACGCAATTTAAATGCATTTGCTAATCAAGACATATAAACATATTTTGTGCATTATATGTGCTTGTATTTGTCTCAAGAAGCAAAGTGCTAAGCCACTTAACAATATAGGTAAGTCTACTTCGATGCTTTGCCAATGAAAATATGTGCACAGTTTAGGAATTGTACACATTTTTCCATAAATACACATATTTTATGAACAGTATTCTCTTTAAACAAACTATTTTAACCAGTCAGAAAATATTTTTTAAATAGCCACACTTGTTTTGGTTTGGAACAGTGGTTTACATTTGGACGTTTTCTTTTAATTTGTTTGTTGTTCTCAAAAGGCAAACGGTGAACCTCTGAACACATTTTTCTGATGAGGATAGACTGTGTGCTAAAAATGTGATCCTTTGTGTTTAGAAGATAAAGCTCGATTCAGTATGAATTTCACTGAAAATCTATATAATATAAAGCTATGTTATTTACATGTCTTCTACATGTAGCATATTAAAAAATATGTAAAGTAATTTTAAATATAATTTTAAAACAATTATGCCACTTCACATTAGAATGGAAATTTTAAATGTTATTAGCACATCTTGCAGTACATGAAATTCACCTGAGTCCTAGGGAATTGGTGCATGTACATAACAAAGCTTGATATTTTTTTCATTCCCTTCCCCTTTCCACCTCCCTCCCACTCTCCTCCAAATTCTCTTTCCCCATCTTCATCCTTCTTTTTATTGTTATCACTATTACTTTTAGTGCATTTTAATTACATATTATGCTTACATTCATTGTAGGTATTTGGTACACAAAAGTGGCACATCTCAAATCTTTCAACTTTCCCTTCTTATCCCATCTCCTTGCCCTCATTCTTTGAGACTCCTACCCATTTGCAAAAGATCTCTCTCCTTGTTTCCATCAATCCTTTATTTTGCTCTTTATTTGTACTTTGCCTTGCTCAAATGAGAGATACTATATGATATTTTAGCTTATGTATCTGATTTATTTCACTTTACATTAATGTTAATTGGTTTGGTTTTCTCAAATTTTGGCCAGATACTTCAAACACATCTCCCAGACATCCTAAAAAACATTTTTACACTTGTCTATGGTTAATGGTATCATTGCTTCAGTGCATCATGGAAGAGTTACATGCTGTTATATATTGTGCTCATCATTCCAGATAGAGTTCTGTGATTTTAAGTACTATTTAACAGTGGAGAATAGTACAACCTTTTCTTTTTCTTTCTTTTTTTTTTCTCTTAGTCCTGAGGATGGAATTTGGAGTCTTCAATTTGAACTACATCCCTAGTCCTATTTTTCCCCCAAATCTTTTATTTTGAAACAGGTGTCTCTCTAAATTGCCCAGGCAGGACTTGAACTTACAGTCTTTCTGCCTTAGTCTCCCATATTCTGGTATTACAGGCATACACAACTGTGCAGCTAGTACAGCTTTTTGAAACCCACATTTAGCCAAATCTTTTTTATTAAGCTAGCATTTGTTTATTATTATTATTAGTAGTAGTAGTAATAGTAGTAGGTGGGTGGTGGTGGTGGTAGTAGTGTACCCAGTCTGTAGCAGCACAATGCTTGTCAGCCATTGGTACAGCTAGAGCCCTTGTGCTCAAAGGGTTTATTGACCTGTGGTTTAGAAGGAATAGGAAATGAACAGTTAGTTCAAAGTGTTGAGAATATTATAGGGCCATGAGTCTTATGAAGATACACAGCGAGTAATTTGTAATCCAGGCTTAAGTATTTAGAAAAGGAGAGACAGAAAATGTGACGTCTAAGCTGAGACTAAAAGGGCCAAGCAGAAAAGAGCTATTAATGGTATGAAGTTCAGAAAGGAAGAGAGGAGGCATGGAAGCAGAGTGGTAGGTGGCAGAACAGGTATGTATCAGGTGACTTTGAGTAATTCAAGGTGCTGGAGCACAGAGAATCACCACACCATCAGGAGCTCCTAGAAGGAGGACTGCAATGAATTTGAACTTTATTCTGAATACATGGGTACACACTGGAAGGAAGAAACTGTGCAAACAGGCTGAGTGAGAGGATATTTTACCTTTTTTCGTGACCACTGAAAAAGGGTCAAAATTCAAGACAGGGAGATCAGTAAGAAAGTCATCAGAGTAGTATAAGCAAGAAGTGATGGTACGTTGAGCTCTTTCAAGAATAATTAATTAGGAGATAGTGATGAATTGGATGTTGTGGTGGAGTTGGGGGTATTAATTTAGTACCTTGCTTAGTAGGTGTCTGATCCCAGAAGACTTACTTCCATAGGACTCTGGTGGACTTCAACAGAGCTTTATTCATAAAGTGACTCAAGATATCTGTGTCCTGGGAAAAAGAGCATGGACAGAACTGCCATACATATCAATGAAATAGCCATCTCTACACTCTTAATTCAATATCAACCTGCCCTTGAGCAAAAGTGGATCAAGCAGAAGACGTGGATGAATTTAAGATTCCCATCCTCCAGGGATTTTAATGATCACAATCTCATCAGTCCTCTGAAATTTGGAGACAGGAGCAACACTTGGCACGAATCCACCTTGGATTAGTAGCTATACATGTGGTTTTGAACTTCAGAATAGCAATGAGGTTATTATTGTTGGGAAATTTTAAAGCAGTAGAAAGTGGGAAAACATGCATTCCAACTTACAATTAAAGACATTTGAATTAAGGTTGTTTGGAGGTACTTGTAACTTGAAGAAACTGTTAAGAGAAAATGAGAAAACTAAAGACAGAAAGTACAAACTCAAAAGGCTTTTGGCAAAATGAACTAAACATCAACAAAGAATGAGAGAGAGAGAGAGAGAGAGAGAGAGAGAGAGATGCATTCTCATACTGAATTTCAGCTGCTTTTATATAGTGATGAGTCCTGTGTTGGAGTTTGTTTTTTCTTCAGTGTGTTTTCTCTAAGTATGAAAGAGAAAGGAAGAGGAAAGAATAGCTTCCTCCAAGAAAACTTTTCTGAGTCACTACATACTACTTATTACTTGGTCTCTTCAAGTGCTGTTAAAATCAAAACAAAAAAACCACAAGCTCAAGAACTTCTGTTATATCCACAGTATATAAATCATCTTTCCAAGATGAAATGTTTTACACTTTACATAGTGTTCCTTATACTTCATGATCTGAAAAGAAAAGGAACAAAAGATGATTTCCTACAAAAAGTTGGCTCTCGAGCTGAAATTAATTTTATTTTAGAGTAGTTTAGTTTTAACTTTTTTATTATGAAATTTAAACAGGTACAGAAAATAAACAAAAAAATGTTAAATTCAATGATTTATTAAAAAGGGAACATCCTTATAATCATGATTTAGAAAGAAAATAGCCAGGACTCAGAAATATCCCTTGTAAACACTAGTTACTATGCTTTCCTTTTCCTCTTCCAGACTTCCATTACCATAATTTTTATGGTAATCACATTCATGCTTCTCTCTATAGATACACCATATAATTATGTGTCTTTAGCATTATAGCTTAATGCCAGATTGTTGAAATTTATATGAATGGAATCATTTAGTACACATTCTTTTGTTCTGGGGTCTTTCATTTCATATTATGTTTGTGACATTTATCCAGTTTTGTTTTGGGCTATACAATTCATAAGAATTCATACAAACGATTGCAAATTATACAATTCATAAAAATCCTGTGACTATACCAGACTTTCTTTATCTACCCTTCTTCTGCTGTTTCCAGTTTAGGGTTATTAGGTACAATACTACTGTAATATTCATGTTCAGATCTCGGTGCTCATGCATTCATTTCTTCTTGACACATAAGTGCGAGTCAAGTTACTGAGTCAGTAAGTATATAAATAATGTCACAGTTTTCAAAAAAAGTAGACCAATTTACGTTTCAGTCCTCAAGTTCTTAAGAGTTCCATTTGCTCCAGGTCTTTACCAATGCTTGTGGCAGTCACCTGTTGTCTTTGTAGCCATTCTTGTAGGTACATAGTATGTACTCATTTTGGTTCTATTTTCATTTTCTTGATTACTAATGCAGTCAGCCCTTTTGTAGATGATTATTCAGCACTCTAGGCTTTTTCTTCTTTTCTATGCAAATCTCTTGCCCATTTTTTTTTCTATGAGGATATCTTTTCCCTATTGATCTGCAGGTAGCTCGTGCAGACTTGGTATTTGAACCCATTGTCAGGTGTCTCTTTTGCATATTCTCTCTTGCAGCCTGTGACTCATCTCTCTTGATGTCTTTTAATAAACAGAGGTTCTTCATTTCTTCTTTGTATTCACATTTCTTTTGTCCACATACCACCCCTATGCTGTTTTTCATTTTATTGACTTTTCTACCTTTTTATTTTATAAAAAATATATTTCATAAGAAAATAATAAAAGAATAGCAATAGTTAATACACTGTGAATCATTATCTTCAAAATAGAAAATAAGTAGGAAGTAGGGAGAAGTTCAAATACTTTTCCAAATTGAGTGTTTCATTGTTTCAGAAATGTTTTAGTATATATGCTAATTTGTTTCATTTATACTACTAGCTTAACTTAGTTCATTGAAAAGAAAGTTGAGCGTTGTCATCTATTTTTTCCTTTTAGTTCATGTCTTGTACTCTGACTAACCACTTTAAATTTTTGTTTGTTTCAATGCAGAACTTTTATCAATTATTTACTTCAGAGTTAGTGAATTTTCTGTCCTTTTTGTGTATGGGATGAAGTGGAAGACTACTTCCAATTTTAATACTGATACTCAATTATCTCAGCGAATGACGTGTGCCCACTGCCCCATGGAGCTAACTTTTTTATCATCAGTTATCTATGCAGAGGTCTGTTTGTGTGATTCCCATTGTAATTCACTGACCTAGTACAACCTTACACTAGTACTTCAGTCTTCTTGTTATATATAGTCAATGTTTATTTAGATTTATCTATAGATTTGCCCTTCCATTTCCTTCTCCACCTCATTCACTATAATTTATTTTCCTTTGTCTCATGACTACCATTTAATGTAAGTCTTCAAGAGGGGAATATTCTCAACTATTTACTTCTCTTTCATTCTTGAAGTATATTTTTTATTGAGTATGAAATTCTGGCTCAGCAGTTACTTTCCTAAGCCCCATACATATATTATTCCATTCTCTCATTTTTCATTTTTTATCTGTTGAGAAGATGGATCCCTAATTGTTGCTCCTTTGAAGATAATCTGATTTTTTTGCCTCTTTGTAACATCTCTTTCCTCTCCTTCCTTTCTTTCTTCTCTCCTACTTTTCTCTTTTCCATCTACATTCTCTTTGAAACTTTTTCTGCCCCCACTTTTCCTTTGCTCTATGTTTGAAATGCTTATATAATCCAATTGTTATTTTAGAGCTACTAATTCTATCTTTAGCTGGATCAAATCTATTTTACTTATTTATTGATTTCTAATATTAATGAATATTATTCGAATTCCAAAATTTCTATTTCATTTTTTTGTAACTTTCTTATAATCTTGTCTGTTATATATCTGTACATACAAAATATAGTTATTTTACAGTTTGCATCTTTTAAATCTGTATATTGCCAATATCTGTTTCTTGATCTTGTTTCTGGTCATTTCCTTGAACATGTTATTATCTCCTCTCCTAATGTGACATTGTTTTTCATTGTAGGCCAGGAATCCATTTTGAAAAATTGCTTTTGTAAATACATCTGAGGCTTCAAGGTTTGCCTTCACTGGGAAAAAACGAGCAATCTGAGATTCATTCTGTGCTATTTTAAGGATTTCCTGATTTAAAGATAAGTTTTAGCCATTGTGAAGGTCTCTTTATTTCTAGATCGCCATTAATTCCAAAAGTGTATAGACAAATAAAAGCCAGGAGAATTATCAGGATTATTAGCCAGGCCCAGAACTCCAATTCCTATTCCTGGTCTTACTAGTTTGCAAAAGCATGGTTCTCGGCTTAACAGTCGCTCTGTTAATATGAGGAAGTGTTGGTTCCTGGGGAAAGTAGCCTCAAACTTCTGACTCACATTCCCTGGCTTCTATCCTTTCCCAAATTCTGTCCTAATAATTTCCCACTATCTTCGTAGATCCCCCTTTCTTTGAAGCATATCCTTAAAAACATTTTTGTCATTTTTTTAGTTTTTTAATTTTTATTTTTTGGGGTTTAAAATAATATTTTATTTTAGAGGTTTTTTCTGCTTAAATTCTTTTATTGGTACATTTTAGGTATACAATATGTTTACATTTATCATTGGGTGCTTGTACCTGTTCATGGTGTATCTTAGTTCTTATTTTTTCCCCATTACCTGTTCTCCCTTCACCCCTCCACCCTTCCCTATTTACATAGACTTTGTTTCCATTTTTTTTCTTTTCTCATAATTTTTCCTTTCCATTCTTCCCTTTCCCCATCTCCTCCCACCACCCCATCCCTTTGGTAGTTTTTATTTTTAATAGTAAGGTTAATTAAAATTTTCTTTACTTAGAGTAGAAGATTAGAAAATAAGTTTTATTTTCTAAATATGAACTTATTGCCTCATCTTGTCAAGTACGGTAAATACCCTGGGAGGCAAAATTATGAATATTTTTATAACTTGTATCAAAAAATGCTGGAGAAAAATGGTGTAGATACTTATTGAGACCATGAAATATTGATCATGTTGTTCACTTTATTCTTTTCTTTGTTTAGTTAAACTATCAAAAAAGAGTTAAACTCTGCAAGGAAGGTGATGATAGCTAGAGTTTGGAAAATACTCTCTTTGTCTCCAGCTATACCACCCTGGACATGCCTGATTCTGGAATGTAAGTGGGGTCTGGCCTGGTCAGTACTTGGATAGGAGAAAATATCCTTTTAACTAGCACTGGAAGTAAAAAGTGATTCATTTTAGATAAAGTGCTTTTAGGATGTTAAATGCAGTCAGAACCTAAGGTATACAATTTGGTTTACGTCTAAAGGATAACAGAAAAGGCATCATGGTAGATGAAGTTTTCTGACTTCCTAAATTGTGGGTTGAAAGATACAAGTGAGGAGGCAAAGAAAAGACTTTATTTTCTAGAACTAGAGCAGAGCATGTAAAACTTTGTAGTCTGATGGAGTCAGTTAATATGTGATTTCAAGTTGAGATGAGCTACACTTACATTTCAAGAACAAAATTCTTTTCATTTTTCTGTCTGGCTACAGGCCAGCATTGTAAAGTAAAAACAGAATTGTAAACTATTTTACAATTTGCTAACCAGATTCTCAATTGTTTCACATTAACACTGTAATCAATTCTCTGTTCTTATCTTATGATATAATTTAATTAGATCAAGGTGCAAGTTATGAAGGCTCGGCACATTTGCTTTTAGCCATGAGAACAAAAACAGCAGAGAGAGACAATTGTAGTTTCAGGAAAGAAGAAAAACCAAGAGCAGCCATCATTTGTGTCTCCTTTTATAGCATTTGTAAGATGCTTTAAAAATTCTAATTAGAAGAAGAGATTAAAATGACAAGTGATGGAAAGGGACAAGGCCTGGCTCACAGCAAATGTGATGTATTTTATACAAACAAAAGTAGGCACTGATGTAACCAGGCTGCGAGGCTTTGTGCAAAATTACGTACCCAGAGCTTTAGCTTCTGTCAGGATGGCTGACTAGATTCTCTGAGGGGTCCTCCTAGAAAAATAATGAGTCTGTACAAAAAATTTCATCAAGCTTTTGGTCCTTGCAGGAAATAAAGAAAACTCTGACCAAACTGCCACCTCCAAACCAAAGCAGAAAAATATGTGCTGAAAATGGAACCAAGAAGAAATTCAAAATAATTTTGCTTTTAAGACAAGTGTCTGTATTCACGCTATAACTGAAAAGCCACATCTTGGGTTAATGGAAGGACAGGAGAAGTGAATCAAAAGCTTCAAGATGAACTTCCATGAACTTTCCATGAAAGATGAAGTTTTTCAGTAATACTTTCTTGCTTCATATATAAACAAGCTTAGTTCTCCAAAAGTAAGCATCTTCAATTTAGGCCACTAAGCTTTCTTGGATACGGATAAACCAAAGAGCTCAGAATCAAAGCTCACTAAACACATAAGAAAACTAACCACTGTGAGTAAATCCTAGCAAAATCACAAGCATTTTGTGTTTTTGTAATTATCAAATAACCAGTAAGTATAACATACCTACATAAAAAATCTTTAAACAGAAGTAAATTACAACTATGTGGGCAAAATTAACCCTCATATGATGGCTTATGCACTTCTTTCTGTCCTCCCATCCCCACCTCTACTCCAATTACTGATGCCAGATCCCACTCCAGGAGACAGGGTGCACCCTATTGGAATGTGGCCTTAGTTTCCCATTTTTACTTCCTGCCCTGGGACTTCTCTAAATCCATAGCACGGGAGCCCCCTTGGTACCCATGTTTGCATTGCCTAGAGGAATTCATAATCATAGTGTATCCCCCACCAATGGATTTAAATGCAGTCAAAGTTACCTTTTTTTGGTGGGGGGGAGTGGTAGTGGGGATTAAACCCAGAACCTTCAGGCTGACCTACATCCTTAGCCCTTTATATTTTTTATTTTGAAATAAGGTCTTGCTAAGTTGCCTAGGATGGGCTCCAACTTGTGATCCTCCTACCTTACCCTTGCAGAGCTAGGATTACAGGCCAGTTCCATCCAGCCTGGCTAAATTTATTAATTTTTTATAGTTACTTTTTTGTATCTGCATGTTACATAAAATTTCCAAGGTCTCAAGTTTCCAATAGTCTCCTCTTATATTCTCTTCAGGAATGTATGTTTTGTATTCCACATTTAAGTCTTTAATCCATTGGAATTATTCTTTGGGGAGGGTATAGTTGTGGCATACAGTGGGGATTCAATTTCTTACTTTTAAAATATGTATGGATGACCAATTGTCCCAGTCTCTAGCATGGAACTCAATTTGGACTTTTCATCTACTCAGTGGATAATTTAATCTGTCTCCATTCTAATACAGCAATGTCTTCTTTACTTAGCTTTAGAATAGATGTTGCTCTCCAGTTGGATATATCATCTCTCCTCCCTCTTTATTCTTTTGTTTAGTGTCTTCAATATCTTTGCCCTTCTGTATAAAGTTTAGAATAAATTGTCAAAGCACTGAAAAAACAGGGCTTAAAATTGAACTCAATATTTTTGTTGTAAAGAACTGATAGCATTATGATTTTGAGTCTTCCTAGCCTGAATATATGTTTTTAGGTAAATACATCTTCTAAAATATTTCCAAATTTTCTCCATCCATGTCTTATTTATCTTTCATGATATTTGTGTCTTTATATCTTTTCATTCTTATTTCAACTATAAGTGGTATATTTTTACAGATTATTACTTTTTATTTCTAAATTTTTATTAGTACAGATTATATTTAAAATTATTTTCTAGTGAACACTAATACAATTCCTTGTGAATCCTGATTTTATATCTCAACATTTTATTGCGGTCTCTTTTGAGCCTAATATCTTTGTTTTTGTGTAGACAACTACATCATATGCAAATAGTAACAAAAGGAATATTTGTTTTGGATATGTATCTTGCTGGACTTGGCTGCCTGACTTGTTTGGGCCATTGGGATGTTATTGAACATAATGGGGTCAGAAGGTTAAAATTCCAATCTGCATTTGAGCTGGCCTCTTGAGCGCCTATCCTTGGTTATGAGAAGACCATGCCTTGAATAACCACTGTTCCAAGGAATATGAAAGACATAAATTGCAGATTTGCCCACAGCTTTGAGGAAGCTCAGGCACACCCAGGCTATATCAGCCAAACCTCAGCAGAGTGAGAAATAAATGTTTATTGTGGAATGTCATTGAGACTATGTGGTTGTTTGCAGCAATGGTAGATTGATACAACACTGAACCTTTAGTCATGGGAAAGTGCTCCTGTGTCAATAAATGTTTCTGACTAACCTTAAAATCTATTCCTTTTGTGATCTGTCCATTCTAATCCTACACCCTTAAGAGACACTGCTACATATATATCCCTGGTTTTTGCAAGATTTAGCAATTATTTGATGTGCAAGCTATTTTCTCTAAAAGAAGAACTGTAATTCCCCATTTGGGGTACGCTGACATCTTACCTCTTGTCCTGTAGGCAATAAGTAATGGAGGGGTGAATCTTGAGAAAGGTGAGCATCATCTGGGGAAGATACTTGCAGTGAGTGGAAGCTGCTCTCCTCCTGTGAGTGGGAAAGGACTTCTGACAGTCGCTGGGTTCTGTTGACTCTGGGGATGTACAATGCTCAGATTTTCCACTCAGATGTCCGCATCCCAGCACTGAGTCCTATTCTTTTCTATTACAACCTTGACTTTGATAAAGGGGAAGAGTCAAGTCTCTGCATTAAGTCTCTTTTGCATTTTTGGCAGCCTTGTCTTTCAGGTATGAAGCACTGGAAGTATCTGACATAAATTGCTGACATGAATTAGATCCTTAGTAACAGTAGCATTCTTATATTATTTCACTTAATCCTCCTAATACCTCTGTAGGCTGATAACTATTATCCTCATTTTTAAAGTTCAGGAAATAGAGTTTGCAGAAATGAAGTAACTTGTACAAGGGCTCAGGCAATAAGTGACAGCGGCAAGATTTGCACACTTACATCTATTTGACTTTGAAGCCCACACAATGATGTATAGTATAACCATGGACATGAAAATAAATGGAATGCAAAAATAGCTTCTTGTTTTACAAATATTAAAAGCCAAAAAATTTAAATGGAAAATAAAAAGAAAACAATTTTGATGTTTTGGGAAACTACCGTTATTATAAACTGATAAAGTCTAAGGAACTAGCTATGATGAGAGGTATAATACATATAGACTGGGGTAGTCATTTAGATGGTAGGAAAGAAATTAAGATTATGTATCATATATTAAGTTCCAGACACTGCTCTGTATTTGCATATTTATTTATTTGATCTTGCCAGAATTTAGTTGCTCTAGGCATTGTCCTGAGCCAGTAAGTGCAAGAGTCATGAACTGGGCTTCCTTCTGACCTCAGTGTGTCCTCTGTACTGGCCCCACATCAATCACACTGTGGTCTCTGATCAGTGTTATTGGTGAAATTGTTAGGGTTGCAGTGTTTCAGGCTCAGTCCAGACCTTCTGTTCAAAGTCTGCAATTAAAAAAGATTTCCAGGTGAGTTACGTTCACATTAAAAATAGAAAAGCATTATACAATTTCATACAATGTTCTCTGCATGTGTGGATTGGGAGAACCTTGCAATTTAATCATGGCCCCTCAGAAAGTCAATCTTGATAGAAATTGTATAAAAAGCAGTAGCTTAAGTCTCCCAGTTGTCTTCAAAGAAAATCCAAATAGGGCTTGATGGCATGGAAGTTCTGGCCAGTTCTGTGCCTAGCTCTTCCCGTAAGCTTCAAGTTATTTGAATATGTTATAAAAGATATTCATCATGAAGCTCCCAATGATCAGCAAAGCTCTGGAAGTATTTTAGATCTATTCAGTGTCCTTAAGGATCTTTTAACATAAAGGAAAAATACAAACTTAGATGAAATCCGAAGAAAAGAACATGGATAAAACAACACGAAGCCACACCCACAAGATCCAGGGCAGAAGCACTCATAGGACAAGTGTGTGTTTATGGTGTTCCTGCTGGTGCCAGGGACCAGACCCTCTTGAGTTTACATCACGAGGCTTCCTGCAGAGAGGGCCCTAGCTGGCGTTTTCAGGGAAGAACTATGGCTCATTGGCAACAGCAAGTACTAAGGCATTTCACCAAGGAAAAGCAGCAAAAAAGTATTTTCTTGGAGATGGGGCCAGTAGACCATGGTTCATATACAGAAAGGAAGGTATTTGTCTTGACAACGAAAGATGAGACAGATTTAGCTAAGGGGCCATGTTTCTCTATGTATGCTAAGCCCTGGAAGAGGAAGTGAGGAATTGTAGAGAAAAAGAAAGAAAGGAAGAAAGAAAGAAAGAAAGAAAGAAAGAAAGAAAGAAAGAAAGAAAGAAAGAAAGAGAAAGCTGTGAGTGCATGTGTGTGTGTGTGTGTGTGTGTGTGTGTGAGAGAGAGAGAGAGAGAGAGAGAAACAGACAGAGACAGAGACTGAAACTGATTTTTTTATTCAGTAAGTTTATTGGTACATTTTAGATACACATTATGATCACATTCATCATTGGGAATTTGCACCTGTACATGATATATCTTGATTCTTGTTTTTTCCTATTCCCCTTCCCTCCATTCTACCCCTCCACCTCTCCCTATTTACAAAAGCTTTGTGTCCATTTTTTCCTTCTTTTCTCATTTTTCTTTCCTTTCTTTCCTTTCCCCCAGCCCCCTCCCTAGTTCTCCTTCCCCTTTTAACCTTTTCTTCCTATTTCCCATTATCTATCATATATTTTGGTCCCCATTTTCACTTTCAGTGTCTCATGCAAGAGAAACAATTTGGTATTTATACATGTGTGTCCTATTTATTTCACTTAAGAATATGGCCTCAAAGTGCATCCATCTAACTATAAATGTCTATAGTTTATCATTCTTTATGGCTGAGTAGTACTCCATTTTGTTAAAAAATCCACATCTTTATACAGACACCAGTTGATGGAGATTTGGGCTGTTTCCAAGATTTTGCTATTACAAACTGTGTCACTATAAACATGGGTGTGTATATGTCACTGTGGTATGATTCTTTTAATTCTTTTGGGAAGATACCCAGCAGAGGAATAACTGGGACTTCTAATCCTAGTTTTTTGAGGACTCTTCACACACATCTTCCACAGTGGTTGCACCAGTTTGTACTCCCACCCCAAATGGGGAAGGGGTCCTTTCTCCCTACAGTCCCACTGACATTTTTTATTGGTTGATTTCTTGAAAGCAGCCATTCTTTCTGGAGTAAGGTGGAATCTCAGCATTGTTTTCATTTGCATCACTTGAATGACCAGTAATGTTGAACATTTTTTCATGTATTTATTTGCTGCTTCTACTTTCTTGTCTGAGAAATGTCTGTTCATTTCAGATGCCCATTTTTGGATTGGGTCTTTAAATTTGGGAGGTCTGATTTTTTAAGTTCTTTATAGATTCTAGATAGTAGACCTTTGTCTGAGGAACACCTGGTGAAAATTATTTCCCACATTGCGGGTTGTCTCTTCACTCTTCTGGTAGCTTCTCTTGCAGTGCAGAAGCTTTTTAATAAGAAGAGATCCCACTTGTTGATTCTTTGTGCTAGTTCCTGAGTGAATGAGGTTTTGTTCATAAAGTCTTTTCCTATATCAATGTCTTCAAGAGCCCTACCTAGTCTGTCTTCTAGCAGGTTTAGTGTTTCCATTTTAATATTTAGATCTTTGATCCATTTCAATTTTAGCTTAGTGCATGGTGAGAGATATGGGCCCAGTTTTAAACTTTGGCAAGTTGAAGACCCAATTTTTCCAGCACCATTTATTAAAGAGGCTACCTTTCCTCCAGTGAGAGTGTTTGGCTCCTTTGTCAAAGATGAGGTGGCTGAGCATGTCTGGAGATGTTTCTGCATCTTCTAATCTGTTTCATTGATCCTCAGGTGTATTTCTTTACCAGTACCATGCTGGGGTTTTTTTTTTATTACAGTAGCTGTATAGTATTCAAGTTGGGGATTGTGATGCCACTTGCCTTGCCTTTGTTGCCTAGAATTGCTGCTTTTGCTATTCTAGGTCTCTTCTGGTTCCAATGAATTTTTGGATTGTTTTATCTGCTTCTGTGAAATATGCTGTTGAAATTTCAATCATGATTGCATTGAATCTATACAGCAGTTTTGGAAGTATGGCCATTTTTATTATATTGATTCTTCCTACCCAAGAACAAGGGATGCCTTTCCATTTTCTGATATCTTCTTCGATCTCTTTTTTTCAGAGTGCTGTAGTTTTCAGAGTAGAGGTCTTTTACTTCCTTAGATTGATTTCTAGGTACTTCATTTTTTTTGCATGCTATTGGGAAAGCAGTTGTTTCTTTAGTTCCTCTGAGACTGATTGTAAGCAATTTCTTCCCTTGATTGTGTAGCTTGACATTTGCAGGGCAGCAGGCTGGTAAGCTGGAAATTCTGATAAGAGTTAATGTTGCAACCTTGAGTCAAAAGCAATCTGGAGGCAAAATTCCTTCACCCTTGTGGTATTGTAGTCTTTTTTCTTAAAGCCTCCAAGAGATTGGATTCAGCTCACTCATGTATGGTGAATAATGTCTTATGCAAAGGCTACTGGTTCAAATATTAATCACATCTTTTAAAATACCTTCACAGCATCATGTAGATTGGTGTTCAACCCAACAACATGGCACCAGAGCTTAACCAAGTTCACACATAAAATTAGCCATCACAACATATCAGAAGATACTGACATTGTGTAATTTATCCTTTCAGGTCTAGTGGAGAAGGATGATTATGACCTATGTGGAAATCTGCAGTACAGGATGTGGATAGTGATGTTGAAATGATTGTTACCATAATTAGTAAATTTTTTAAAACTGATTTTGACCATTAGCTTGATATTGATAGATCTTTAGTGGCAATATCAAGGAGGAGAATGCCACCCCCATTTTATTCATTAAAATGAGAGTTTTGTTCAGTTGTGAACACCACAATTTGAAGAAAGCAGAACTCATTTAGAATAAAATATCCAGAGTAGCTTATTCTTAAAGTCAGAATATTTGGGAGATCCAGTGGTTGGTTGCTAAGATAGCACAAGAGGGAGTTAAACTTACTCTGTTTTTCTAGAGTACTGATTAGGACCAAGAAGTAGAGGGACAAAAGGGAGGTAGAATTTTGCAAGTTGAACTTCATATAAAGCCGAGCCAACTATCTGTAAAAGCATTTCTGGAAGCAATGAGTGAGTCAGGCATATATGCTGCCAGAAGGAATGAGGAGATTTCTGCATAGTGTTTCAGGTTCAAAAAGATGATCATTTGTTATTCTGCTTGTAAGATGCCATGATTCTAAGATAATTCTTTATCTTACATAAAGTGGCCAAATTATGTAAAATAAAACTAGAAAACTTCAGGGGCATATATCTGTTCCTTTGATCTTCTCTGCTTTTAAGTAACGATTTTAAGAAAATGAGTGGAGTGTTGGGCTTATCAGCAATTTTTATTTCCTTTATGCTTTTTTTCTATTTTCTAAATTTTGTACAATGAATGTGTATTAATGTTATTTTTAACAAAGCAAAACAAATTGGGCTAAGTCTATGGTCGACTTTATGTTGACCACAAATGACGCTGTGTATAGAAGCCTTTCCGGCCCTCAGAATAGCGAAGGGGTCTGTGAGACAGCAGCTGGGAAGGAAGAGGAGCCAGGATTTTGCGTAACCTCTTATTTTTTTAAAAAAAGTCTCGTCGTGGTTTTGACCAGTATTTTTTAGCATGTGGCTATTCCAGGGCCCCTATTTTCTGACAGATTTGTAGCACCAAAATTAAAATTTCAATTTTGTTCTTCTTTCTCTAGTTGGGAACGTCCCAAACTCAGTGTCCGAGGGCAGTGGTGGCGAACCTATGGCACACGTGCTGCAACAGGTTGTTTGTATCATTGAAAGCTCTAAAACATTTGCCATCACTGTCTAAGGGTGTGGGGAAGGTAAGACTACTCAGTGCTCCAGGAGGAAGTCAAGGAGGGCTGGGCCTATCCGGTTCTGTAAGGGGCAGTTGGGATGTGGAGCTGAGCTTCAGGGAAAAGCTTGTAGGAGAACTCAGGTCTTGTACTTGTGCATCTTCATGCCAGACTGGAGATCACCAAAAAGATGTGGGCACACACTGGGAGGAAGTGGGCAGCCCACACCCTTAGATAGAGGCCTGCACCTCTCTCTACTGTTGTTGGGCTCTGTGTGCTCTTCCCCTAAGAATGGGCAGCAAAGCCTGCCTCTGATTATTGTTTCCCCTTTGACAAAGACCTGCTAGGGATACCGACCTCAACACTGTAAAACTTAAGCACCAATATCTGTTAGAATTTATTGTGTGCTAAGTGAAAATCCCAAGAAAGAGATTTGTGCCAACAGGTTGCATTAAAACTTAAGAGATCTATTTGGTACTAAAATCTTGCAACTCTTACAGACAACACGATTTTTATTTCTGTAGGTTTCCCAACAGATTAACTAAAAGTTGGCTGCGATTGTGCCCCTGGCTCAGCATCAGCTGAGACACTAGTATAGAGTTTTGAAAACCTAATTCAAGCTTTGTAGTAATTATGGTGATGATAAGGCATTAAAAGAATAAATCCAATGTGAAATTTCTAAAACATTACCAAGATTAGAGACAGAGAGCCATTTCAGGACTTTCCTTGGTGGAGGATACCTTACGTGCTTTCCTGATCAGGCTGAGTCCTCTGTCCAACTAGAAAATGACCTCTGAGAAGAGTGGAATCCCAGCAGGGAGACGAGACCAGTGTGATGATCCTTCTGTCTTGGTGTTATGTATTCTCAGGTGAGAACCTTGAGAAGTTGGCTGCCTTTGCCAGGACATTATTGCCATTATTGCCCAGTGTGTTGGTGAGAGTTCTGATGACTATAGGTCTGTCCGTATGGACAAAGCTGTGGTGAGGACTAAATTTGTTCATTTGCATAAAGTACTAATATATTATAATAAGTGTCCAATAATAGCTATCATCATGACCTCAATCTAATGATCACCATTCCTGTAATCTTCCCTCACATTTGCATAATTTACTGTTTTGTTCATTATCTCAGATGCTGGAATCTCAATCTGAAAGGGAAAGAAACCAAGAGGAGAAAACAGAGAAAGAAAAGGAGGATGAAGATTGCCCTTCATTGTAAGGGTTGGCTTTTAGGTCATGGTTTCCACCTGTAAAATCCACTCTTGATAGGAAAATGAAAAAAATAGATTCAGGAATTTTTGGCAATAGAGAACACTACTCACCTGCAGCAAATATATTCTTTATGTCTAAACACAGATTCCCATGAAAATCTAATAAATTCAGGAATAGAAAAGATGACACTGTATAACATCTTCTGATCTTCTCCCTGGTTTACTTCTAGTGCAGGGCCTGATATCTTGCATGTTGACAAGGCTATTCTCACATTGTATGGTTGAATGAGTATTTCAGTTGACTTATATTAAATATAATTTTTATTCCCCCCATCTGTGACTTAGTATTCAAAATGTCAGCAATAGTTTTCACATAAGTTTTTGACTTATTTGATAAACTAGAGAGTACAGGAGGATTGTGTTTGAAATATTGACTTTTAAACATAATTTAGCTGTTCTATGCTTTTTCTTTGTAAAAGGAGCTACTTTTCAAAAGCTAAGGCAAATATAAGCTGCTAATTTGGTCTGCTTATTTCTTATCCTGGTCATTAATCATTCATCTGAAACTCCATATATGTAACTTTGGCATTTTATTAGGATGCAGATGAGCCTTTTCTTTTTCCTTTCAAATTCTTATTTGATTTAAAAAAAACTTACTGAATTACTTGGCATTTTTATTACCAAGTGAAGTAATGAAGTCAATGAAGCCCCCCCTTTTATTGTCCCTCTTCTTCCCCCTACTCCCAGCTTAGCTCTTCAATAATAAAAGATAGACAGACAGATCTTCCTGCTCTCTCACACACATACATGGTATTGTGTGCATACATCAGCTGTTCATGAGGAACAATATAAGCATTATGTACTATAAACATGTACTAATAAAAAAATAAAAATTGAAAGAAAAAATAAATGAACTCCAAAGCCCACATGCTAAATGCTTTGTTGCCAACCTATAGCTCTATTGGGAGATAGCAAAACCCTTTAGAGGTGGGGCCTTGTGGAAGGAAGTTGGGTCACTGAGATTATGTCCCTCCACCCCCGCCCCACATCCTGGCCACTCTGAGGTGAACAGACTTGTTCCTTCACGTGCTCCCACAATGGTATACTGTGTTGCCACAGGCCCAAAATGCCAAGGCCAAGAGACTATGGACTGAAGCCTCTGAAACTGTGAGCCAAGATAAACATGTCTTTCTTTTAAGTTGTTTATCTTGGGTATTTTGTCACCAAGACAAAAAATTTGATTAATACACATAGTATGTTTCATTGACATAGAATCATATACACATTACATTGAACTTATCTTTTTCACTTAACAAAGTAGACCGAAATAATTTCTGACCAGTAGTGAAACTTTTGCATTATTTCAAAAATTTGAGCATTAAACAGTACTAATAGCTTTCTACATTTTTAAAAACAAATACATGTATTATAAAATAATGACTCTGCTAATTGGTGTGAGAAACAAAATAGAAAGTCCCTGCCTTAAGGCATTACATAAGCCAAAAGGAGAGAAGAGACTAAAATAAGCACAACAATTAGAGAATCATTAAGTAGTAATCTTCAATGTGATAAGAAAAAATGGAGAGCTGGAATTTAAAGAAGAGCTATCAGGAAGTCTGGGCTAGACCCAGCAATACTACAATATTAGGGTTGCAGTGAAATGTCACTCGAAAAGATCTGAAATATATCCAATGAATGTGTTAGCTATGGCTGTTGAGCAGTTACAGTAATAGACATTTCTAGCACCACTGTCTTTTGCTGTTTCCCTGGAAGATAAAGAATTATCATCATCTTAACATTTGAAATTCAGTTCAGGCTCTAGGAATGATATTTCCGTTCTTGATAAAAGGGACACAGGTATTATTCAAAAATGTAAAATAAACTAAGTATAGATAAAATTCAAGTGATTAACATTTTAAAATTTTGTAAACATTTGTAGTATTCATATTCCTAAAATTACTAAGGCTTAAAACTGCAACACGGTTTTTGGGAAAATGCACAGTATGCTTCACCGTATCAAGAAACAAAAGTTGTGTGTGTATGTGTGTGCTTGTGTGTATTTCTTTAAAAATGTAAGTGTAAATAAATAAATCATCATATATGCACAGATTTATATATAAAATACCTTGTATATATAGTTGACAATCTGGTATGCCCCAGTAGACATTGGGGGAGGGCAGATTGAGGGACAGAGGTAAAGAGAATGGGTAAATTTTTCACTATACTCTATACACCATTTGTGTTTGACTTTTTAAAAACTTTACACATAGTTTAAAAAAAGAATAATATAAAATTATAAAAAATGCCATGTAAATAAAAATTTTGTGGGAGTATTAGTTGCCTTTCTGTTGCTTGAACAAAATACCTAACATATACAACCTAAAGGAGAAGAAATTATTTTGGTTCATGGTTTCAGAGGTTTTAGTCCATGGTTGGTTGGCTCCAAGACACAAATGGTGGAAGGACATGGTGGAGGAAATCTACTCACCTCATGGCAGGTAGGAAGCAGAGAGTAGGAGAAGAGCTCATGAGGAAGGGGGACAAGTGACCAGGTGGTTTCCAGGGACACAACCTCATGACCCACCACATATACGCAGAAATGTGCTTTTCTAATCTTTTAGGCATCTTCAGGCCGATCAGGTTGACCATCAATATTAACCATCAGAGTGGGGATCTTTCTAGGGAGGGAAACAGGCCATTTAATATAGTTTCATCCATTACCAACTCATCAAAATTCAAAGTACTTGCCTATGTCATGAGAATACTAATAAGATCGCCCCAATACTCCCTCAACTAAGTGACTCTGTCTCTGAGGACAAGTTCTGTTGTCTTATCAGGGAGAAAAAGGTAAGCAGAACGTCCTGTTCCCAGAAATAAAAGTTAAAGAGGTTATTGTCTCAGAAAGCTGTGGGAATTGGAGAATATCTGTAACTTTTTATCTTTGCTACTATTCTTGTTTTCTGCTTTCCTTCCTAGTCATTTTCAGGAAGCAAAAGGAAGCAGAAAAGATCTTGTTGGTGGTGACAATATGGAATAGGAATTCACAGAGGACCCTGGCTGTCCTATTGTAAGCCTTGGATGAGGATGAGGTAGGTGGAAATACCAAGCAGACATTTGGTGCAGTTGGAGAAAAGAAGAAAAGTTGAGGCCCTGTGGCTTGCTAAAAGCAACCACAGGCCTGGGATAGAAGAGTGGTCCCAGGGTTTAATAGTGTCTGGCTTGCCTGCCGTCTTATGTTGTTGGGGTGATACATCTTTACATTTTAACCTTGTCAGGCTTCTGGTCTCTGTTCCCCTTTTATGAGGAAGAATTACCACTACTTCTCTGGCTTTCTGCAACCATCACTCTCAATTCAATACCCCTGCTCCAGTCAAATTCTTTCTCCTGAAGTGTTATTGACTCAGTGAGAGTCCCCAGGGTCTCCTGGACCACACGCGGGAGAAGCTCTGGCTCCAATCGTGCATAAGGTGGAAATAAAATACAGTATATCAAATAGTGGTCCTCACTTATCATATCCAAATGGTGACAGTTACAAGAAAAAATACAGAAAACCCCATTATGCAAAATACTTACCCTAAATATTACATCATCTTTCAGGAAAGGCAGCTGTATTTTTGTGATGTGTGAGATATATCTTAAGTGATTTCTTCACCTTTGGGTTCTGAGCTGTGGTATGCCATAGTGAAAAAATAAAATTGTGACAGGCATTTGGCTGTATACAAAAAGATATATAACACTACTTTTCATATTTTCTGTGAAGAATTTCTGCACAATTTTCTTTCTTTTTGGGCAAGAGAAAAAGAATTTGTATAAAAATTATGAAATTGTTCACTACAGTAATCACAAGCCATTTTATAAGTAACAATCTGGTGTTCAGAGAATCTCAATATCTCAACTTTTTTTCCATAGCACTTGATTTTAACTAGGACATGAGTGGAATTATGTGTGAAATTGGTCTCACCCTTAGTAGCAGCAAAGAAACATTAAATATTTCTTTTTTAAAATTAATTTTATTAGTACATTTTAGGTATACAGTATAATAACATTCATTATTGGAAATTGGCACCTCTACATAATCTCTCTTGGTTCTTATTTTTTCCCCATTCCCCTGCCCTCCCTTCAACCCCTCCATCCCTCCCTATTTACAGACTTTTTTCCCTTTTTTCATTTTCTTATATTATTTCCATTCCCTTCTTTCCTTTCCCCTACCCCTCCAACTTCCCCTTCCCCTTTGCCCTTTTTTTTCCTATTTCACATTATCTATTATACCTTTTAGTCCTTATTTACACTTTCAGTTTCTCACACCAGAGAAACTATTTGGTATTTACATATATGTGTCCTACTTATTTCACTTAAGAGTATTGCCTCAATGTGCATCCATTTAGCTATAAATGTCTCTAATTTCTCATTTTTTATGGATGAGTAGTACTCCATTTTATAAAAAACCACATCTTCTTTATCCAGTCTCCATTTGATGGGCAATTGGGCTGTTTCCAAGCTTTAGCTATTACAAACTGTGCTGCTATAAACATGGGTCCACATATATCGCTGTGGTATGATGCTTTTAATTCTTCTGGGAAGATAGCCAGCAGGGGAATAGCTGAGTCAAATGGGACTTCCAGTCCGAGTTCTTTAAGGTATCTGCACACTGATTTCCACAGTGGTTGCACTAATCTACACTCCCACCAGCAGTGGAGCAGGGTTCCTTTTTTCCTACAACTTCGCCAGCATTTGTTATTGGTTGATTTCATGATAGCAGCCATTCTTTCTGGGGTGAGGTGGAATCTCAGCATTGTTTTCATTTGCACCTCTTGAATGACCAGTGATGTTGAACATTTTTTCATATGTTTCTTTTCTATTTCTACTTCTTTGTCTGAGAAATGTCTGTTCATTTCAGATGCCCATTTTCAGATTGGGTCTTTAAATTTGGGAGGTCTGATTTTTTTTTTAAGTTCTTTATAGATTCTAGATAGTAGACCTTTGTATGAGGAACACCAGGTGAAAATTATTTCCCACATTGTGGGTTGTCTCTTCACACTGTTGGTGGTTTCTCTTGCTGTGCAGAAGTTTTTAATAAGACGAGATTCCACTTGTTGATTGTTTGTGCTAATTCACATGCAACTGAGGTTTTGTTCATAAAATCTTTTCCTACACCAATGTCTTCAAGGGGTCTACCTAACCTCTCTTCCAGTCGGTTTAGTGTTTCTGTTTTACTATTTAGATCTTTAATCCATTTTGAGTTTAGTTTAGTGCATGATGAGAGATATCAGTCTAGTTTTAATCTTTGGCAAGTTGAAGCCCAGTTTTTCCAGCACCATTTATTAAAAAGGCTATCTTTCCTCCAGTGAGGGTGTTTGGCTCCTTTGTCAAAGATGGGGTGGCTGAGTGTGTCTGACATTGTTTCTGCATCTTCTAATCTGTTCCACTGGTCCTCATGTCTGTTTCTTTGCCAATATCATGTTGTTTTTATCACAGTAGCTTTGTAGTGTAGTTTCAAGTTGGGGGCTGTGATACCTCCCTACCTTATCTTTATTGCCTAGAATTGCTTTTGCTATTCTAGGTCTCTTCTTGTTCCAAGTGAATTTTTGGATTGCAACATTAAATATTTCAATGAAAATGAACCAAATTTCTGCACTAGAACACACAAGAGTGTGGGTTAATTTCCAACTATGTAATTTATCTCCAACAATATACATCTGTGCACTTGAAGGAAGAATTTGTGAATTTGTGAGTTCTAGTGAGAAAGAGAATTATTTTTCTTTTGCTTATGTGTAAACAGCACAAATCTGAGATCTTGTTAATTGGCTGCTATGGGTTGAGTTGTGTGTCCCTGCCCTAACTCCTAGTGTGAGTGTGACTGTATTTGGAGATAGGCCCATAAGGAGGTAGTTAAGGTTAAGTGAGGTCTTGAGGGTGTGTTCCTGAGATGACAGCACTAATGTTCTTATAAGGAGAGGCCCCCTTGCACAGGGACTCTCTGCATCCCACCTCAAATGAGCACAAATAAAGGTCATGTGGCTATACAGCCAACAGGTATCGTGCAGTCCATGAAGACCTCATAAGAAGCCAACCCTGCCAGCTTCTCATCTGGAACTTGTAGTCTTCAGAACTGTGAAAAAAATAGATTTTTTTTGCTGCTTAAGCCACCTAGTTTATCATGGTAGCCCTAACACTAGTACTGAAGCCAGATAAGTATTCAGGGAAATAATCCAATTCTGTGTAGAATTTAGCTTTCCAGGCACCCTAAAATCTTGTGCATTTAAAAATTCTTTGACAAGATGAAATACTTTCAGAGTTTAATCTGTATTTCAAAGTTTGCCTTCTTAAAGTTCAGAATATTTTAATATGGAATCTTCCAGATAATCTCACAAGAACTAGTAAGCTTACTACATAAATATATTACACCTCTTAGCTATTTATTAGGAAAGACAGATTATTGGAGAACTATAATAGAGGTTGCAAAGGAGAAGAGCTGAATCTAGCATGGAAGATGTTTAGTAATGCTTTGGCTGCATCTCCATGCGATAGCCAAGCTAAAGAGGCTTCATGTCATTTTTTCCCATCTTTGAGAGCTCAGTGGAAGGAGACCAACCAACCAGAGTTCTCAGAGTAGATGCAGCCTGATTTATTTTTCAGATCTTTAATAATTCTGTTCAGTGAAAACATAACTGGTTTAATTTTTTTTGTTTGCTATTTTTTCCCCTCCAGGTTTCTTAAGTGTAATAGAAAGTCTGGCTCTATACCTCAAACTATATCACATAAAACTCTTTCTTAAATATATTTTCCTGAGAGAATCTGGTGCCTAGCCTTTATAAATGCTGTAATCCTCCCCATCTGTGCCTCACTAAGCCTGTTTTCTAATTGATCTCTAATAAATTACAATATTGAAAATAAAATGCAGGTTTGTGACTTGCACATATTCCCAAAAATATGAAAAAGTGGGGAGAAATATTTGGAGGGATAAAGAAACTCGACCACTTTTGTGTCCAAATGTTCTTTCGCAGCTGGACAGCCTGCTGCAGGGACAGTTGTTTGCCTCTGAAATCCTGCACAGGTTTTAAACATTAGTGCCATTTTCCAGTTAAGATTTATGTCAATGTACTGCTGATTTGAAAATGCACCAATATCTCTAGACTTGTGTTCAAGGCAGCAAAGATCTGGAATCCTTTTCTTCTCCGAAAGAAGGGGAGGACCATTCATGCACTGGCTGTGACCAATCAAGTTTTGCTTGATGCCAAAAAATTAAACACAGTAAGGCCAGACCCTGTCAGCAACAAGTTGATTGCTTTAAATAAGGGAGATTTCCTGAATGTTTAAATTGAAACTTCGACTTTGATTAAAGCAAAGAGAAGTACCAGGATGGCTTCCTAACTATTTAGTTCCTAAAATTCCTGTGAGGTCTGGAGATGACAAATTCAATTCTGATGTGCTGTGTTTTACACTCTGCAGGCTGTAGTAAAAGGGAAAACTAATCAAGCTTGGGTTTCCCTTGGGCTGAGCTTTAAGATGTTTTCCTATTTAAAGCCATGGAAATATGTTAAAACCCACACAGGCAGGGTGAAATTTATACAAGGCAAAATCTATGTGACTATGTTTTTGCACAGTGTGCATATTTTGATTTTTTATTATTTTTGGTTTGCTCAATGGCTCATTCTGTTTAATATTATATTCCTAGTTCATTATTGCTATAAGAATGGGAAGGAATGGTTTAAAACACACAGATATGTACATATATATATATGAAATACAGTATATATTGCAAAATGGTTTTGTTGTAAGTAGAACACATTGCTTGAATTTTAAGATTTTTCTTAAGAGAACCAAAACTAATGAATGACAGGTATATAAATGCAAGGGTATGTGTCTAAGCATGCCATGATACCAATTAATAATTGCCATGATAATACAATAATAATAATATAAAAATAATAATATTTTTAGAACCACTGCGATTAACATACTATTCAAGTTATGAATTCATGTGGCAAATGAGAAGAAATACGAAAGGAAAATTGATGAATCCCTATGTCAGTTAGGAACCTAAACACTCACATGAAAATAATGGATTGAATTTTACATAAACCTTTGTTTCTGAACAAATGACAATTAAAAGTAATGTTTTCCATTAGAATATGAGCAAGGGACTTCCCTTCTTTTCCCCTATTTAAGTTAGTTCCATATTGAGCCAGTCCATCCTGCCAGTTTCTTATCAAGTCATATCTATGAAATTACAGTCAAATTCAAAATATTATAAGGAAGTTAAAGATATGATATATGTATGTGCCTACATATACATTATCTGTCTCTTTGTAGTCTTTAAGTAGTGGATGATTTTAGAATATTAGAAGCAGAATCTGACTATCCGGATTAGATAGTTTATGCCATAGAAAAATGGAGATTTTTAAATAAATATATGTAGGAAAGTTACAAAATTTAATCTTTGATTATTTTCTCATATGAACACATAAGTAAGCATAATCAAAAGAATAATGCTATCTTTTTGAGTCTTATGATATGACCCAATTAGTTTTATGTTTTGACAAGAAGTATAGTACTGGACCTTATCTTTAGAAATATATTCATTCTCTCAGGTCATATTTACTAACTGGTTTGCTCCTGTCTATGAAATATATGGCCACTGCTAGCATCATGACTTTTCTTATATCTACATATGGTGATAGGGTGAGCATACTTGATTAACTTGACCATGCACAGTGATTTATACCCTAAGTAGCCAATCTTGGTCTTCATGTTTGTGTGTTTTAGCTTTGGAAGAAGTAATACTAAATCAAAACTGAAGTCACAGGAGCTTAATGAAAGTGGCATAACCAAACAGTTTTAACCTTTGTATAGAAAACTCTGATTTACTTCTACAATGAAAACTTGGGATGGATTACCTTTTCAGGTTAGGCTCTTTGAAAATTTGATCATTTTAATGTGTGAATGATCTTTTAAATTTTTAAATTTTCACTATTAATTGATAGAATAGTGGAAACTTTTAAGTTCACTTATTTTGGTTCTCAAATTTTACAAGTGAGAAAATTGAGACTTGGAAGTTGAAATCCAATTTTGTCCCTATAGTCATTCATTATCTGCTCAAATGTCTGTCACTACTGCACTGCCCTCTTTCAACAACTGCTTCGAATTTGTCCTGAGAATTATGATACATACAATAAAGTAACACCCTAAAACAAGAAAATCAGGATGGAAAGTTGAAAATTGTCTTGGAAGAGATCTTATTTTTTTCATAAAGAGCCTTTGTCAACAGCTTATGTGAAGCTTGGATACACATTTACTATTGGATTGCCTGAGCACTCATTTTACATTTTTCTTAAAAAATGTGAAAGTTTTTAAACAAACAAAAATAAAAGTTCAATAATAGAAAAATATCATTTTGACAAACCTTTCCACTGTAGTTAAGTATAAACTTGGCTCTTGTGGTCTTTGAGGAATTCATCCTTGTGTTAGAAGGGAAGTTAAAGACATATTTATGTGAATACCAAATTAGCTGTTTCAGAAACAAATAAACTATCTTTTCAAAATGAGAATGTTAGAACACACGATTATAGACCTGGTTGGTTTTGATCTTTAGAAGGCTCTGGTAAATTGCGTTGTGTGTTCCCTTCCCGCCAGACTACACTAGACGCTGTCATTGTTGTTGATGTGCAGCTGGGCTCTGCCACTGTAATATAAATTTGATTCTAAGCTTCCTTATTTTCTCTATGAACGTGTTCATTTGGACAGATAGGAGTGACTTTCACATAGATCTGGTTGGTGAAAATGTTTGGGGCTTTGTGCAGCACCACATAAAATCTGGATTTGAGGATACTTTTGTGATAAAATCATATCGGGCTCATAGGTAATTTGGAGGGAAATATAGTTGCACATTACCGAATTACTTGTGTTTTTTTGTGGACGGGGTATTGATGATGGATCCCAGGGCCTTGTACACACTAGCCAAATGCTCTACCACTGAGCTACTATATCCTTCCCCCCAACTTGTCAATTTTAATTGGAATTTTTATCCAGATCATGGTAAAAGACTTACAGTGGTCTATTTTATGTGTTATCTCAAAAAGCAGGGTTTTCACTTTATATTTCCTATTTAAATCTTATTTAAATGATATATAATTTCTCATTATTAATTGGTTCTTCAATCTAGAAGTTCACCACTAAAAGTCTCATTTAGATGGATAGTAACATTTCTGATAGTTAAGGATTCTATAGATCTATGTTGCTCAATAAGTGAGCCCCTAACTGTATGTTACTAGTGAGTGCCTGCAATGTGGCCAGTCAGCCTGAATTGTGATTTTCTGTATGTGAAAAATACATACTGGATTTCAAAGAGTTTGTATATATAAACAAAGAAACAAGTAATATCTTATTATATCATATTTATATTATTATATTAGTTTTCATATTAGATGTATAATGAATTTGTTCTCTTTTTACTTTTTATAAAGTAGGTACTAGACAATTAAAAACTACACATGTGGCTTATATCATGTTTCCATTAGATAATGATACTAAGTATAGTTGTTTCCAAGCATAGAATTTTTGTCTCTTGTTCCTTAATATATTCCTAGAAATTGTCTAAACTCCATCCTGAAATATGCAGAGCAGAAAAGCAGTACAAACTCTTATCCATAGTTAAGAGTACAAATTTCTTAACAAGTTGTGTTAGTAACAGAAGATCATTGAGTTAGTTCAGAAGTTAATTCAGTGGTTGTTGAGTTAGCCTTAACTACTTTTAAAATTTTTCTTAATCAATCCATAAGAACTTGTGTTCAGATTAGAAACAGTGTTTTCTCCATTTTCCTAAAAACAAAACTGGCATATCAGACCACTGAAGGTCACAATAGATTCTCCTACTCTTGTTCAAAATTACAATCACTATTGCCTTACTTGAGACAATCAAGAAAAACAGATGTTGCAATCCACCTGTTCCATACGTGGTCCTTTCATTGTTGTTTTTCAAAAGGTAGGAAAACTGAACTGTAATATGTCAATATCTTTATAGTGGGAAACATAAACAAGCCAAGGTAAACATAGACAAATTTCAAAAGGGTGCCCCCAACCCCATGACCATCCTTTTGAATTTGTTGATTCTGAGAAATACAGATAATCATCTACTTGAATGTAGGTGATGTGTAAGATCTTATGAGTCATGTACTGTAATTTGCTCATCTTTTATCTTCCTACTGCCTTAACACCATATCAGGTTTCCATTAGCAGTTTAGGACATTTTAAATAAATTGAACTGAATCATTCAGAAATATAAATTATCTTAATGAAAAGGGTTTTGGGGAGAGATAGTAATAGAATAAAGAAAAGAAAGTATGAGAGACTAGACACCAAAATGGGAACTTATTCCTGAAGTGGATTAATTTAATCAATTTTAGTTTGGGAAGAAGAATGAGGTTTCTGTGTTCTTTGAAGCTTGTGTATTCTACTTACCAGAATGCCAGAGTTTCTGTCAGTCAATAGCATATGAAAAATTTATCAAATGTATTACTTGACACAGAGGTTACTCTATTGTTACTGACATGGATATGCCAGAGAATTCTTTATGTTGCCAAAAAAGAAGTGTCCCTGATTGATTGCTGCAGCTGACCTAAACACTCAAAGACCACTGGGTAATAACCCCTTTATCATATATTAGCCACAAAACCCAAGTCCAAATAGTTGTAAGGTTCTTGTTCAAACCACAAAACCTGGAAAAGCCAGAAACATGAAAAATTTTTAACCTGTTTGTAACCCAATGACATCCCACAGCCTCTGTGAGACTGAGTAGCTGATTCCCAAGCCCTGAGAATACATCCAATAAAAATCTTTAGAATTGAAGCCTCATCCATAATACCAATATTTTCTTCTTTTCCCCTGTTTAAAAAATCCACTTTAGTCTTACAAATGTGAGGTATAATCATAACATTTTAAGCCATAAAAACCAATATACATACAGATTACTGAGAATGTACGCCAGACCAACAATATTTCATGAAAGTGGTTTATATCATTTAATTTCCTTTTTTATTTTGGTAAATGCCAATTTGAAAAGAAGGGAAAAGAGATCAAGACTCAAAATCTCCATGTTTTTGAAGTACATGAGAGTTGGCAAGATCAACTATAAAGGCAGCTCATGCCTGAATGGTCTGTTGTACACTACAAAAATTTCCTTCGTGGTCTAAACTACAAGCTGCAATAAAAGTACCTAAGCAGTGTAGGGAGGGATGAAATAAGCAGGAACTAAGATTTTGTTCTTGTATGATTAAATGCACACACAGAACTTACGTATTCAGATATTCTTAGCAGTAAAACCTATACTTCTGGGGTAAACCCAATCTAATTTTTATTTCAAGGATGTCAAAATCTTACGATAAAAACTATGTCTGACATCACAGTTTATGCAGAATTCATGGCACCGAATAGTGGCTATCCACCTATATACTACTGAAAAATGTTATTATCGTTTATTCTCTTTAGCTAAGGAGATATTTTGAAATATTTATATAAACTGCATTTATAGAATAATAATCTACTGTAGAAGATTAAAAACACTTATTTGGTAGACCTAGTCCAGTAAAAGGAGGGCCTGCCTGATATTAAGATGTTTCTATCATTTCTCGGTCTTTTGGCTAAAACCAAGTGTAGGTAATAAGATGTTTCTGGTGATTCAGATATCCTATCTGGAACCAATGGTGATTAGAGGAGCTATAATTATCAGTTTCCCATCCATTATATTTCTTAAAAATAGACTCTCCACTGGCTTACCTATAAATATTGTAAATGATAAGATTTGAAAATGGACCTCTTGCAGTTCTTAGTGTCTATACACAAACTTTGGTACTTGATTGTGTTCTATATTATTTTCTCATTAGTTCATGTGTTTTCTAAGTGTGACTGCAAGTCACTGCAGGTAAGGTCTTTTCTTTTTCTTCTCTTTATATCCACAAAAACTCAACATCAGGTCCATCCTGGACAAATATTCTTTCAATTGAATTGACTGGCTCCTTCCATTTTTACACATGAAATCACTCCCTGTGTGTATGTGTCATATTAGTATGTTGTCATTTTGAAATATTCATCCTCCTAGTTAACCTTCAAGATCAGTTTATACATTGCCTCCTCTGGGAAGGTATTTCTGATCATCTCCCCAACAGTTAACCATACCTCCTCCATCATCCACTGTGATGTTTAATGCTTTGACAATTGTTGTATACTACCTTCTCTGGACTCTCATGATTATTCACTGAAATATTTGTTTTCTCTACTGGAATATGAACCTTTGGGAAGGTTTCTCTTATTAGCCTATGACTTGCATATTATAGGATACTTTCGTTGAACTGATGAATAAACATGGATCACTAAGCCTACACCATCTCTGAAAAACTGCTGTTTATGCCTATTGAACTGGTTTGGTGAAAATTCCAGTAGACAGTAAACAGATTCCTTATATTGTTTGATAGCTATGATTCATTTTATGTTATATCTTGGCACTAGAATTGAAATAGGAGAGTAAGGCATGGCAAAGCTGGCTGGGGAAGTAGATGTAACCTGTTAATTACAAGATCCCAGAACCCATTGCAGAACAGTTCCCAAAGCTGTGTGTGTGTGGATTTTTCACAAGAACTAGAACAGAGTTTCTATCGGAAAGCCTTGACCTGACATCAGCCTGAGGTGTGAGACCCCACCACTGACTCTGTCGCAGGTTTCCTCGAGACTTGGACAACATAAAAGACACAGATGCGAAGAACTGGCTATCTTGGTGACTTTTGGTCATGGTAGCCCACCCTGCTTTGCGTCCTCCAAGATGTCTTTTTATTGCTTTTTCTCCTTTTATTCTGTGCAAGTTCCCTCTGCAGAGCGTTTCACCCTCCCTCTTCACTTTTACTTTCTCAAATAAACTTGGCCACTGCCTTTTTGCTCATTTTTTTCAATTCTTTGTTTGAGTTGAGAAGAACCTAGAATCCAGAAAGAGAGGCGAGCCATCTAGAACTGGTAATGTTTAACTGGTGAGCACTTTTAGAAGGAGCTACCTGTTAATTTTTCACATAAGATAGGAGATTCCCATAACAGAGTCTGTCTGTATGTACTATTTTTTTCCTAATATTTCCATGAAATTTGAGTTTCTCAAATTTTTCCTCTTGTCTTCCAGCACATTTTCTTCATTTTTATTTTGCTTTAAAATTTTCTTTTGTACATTTGTGCTACGGCTTGCATCTAGCCTCAGGCACTCATAGGTGGGGCTTTTCGCAGCTGCCTGGGTCTAAAATGTGACACTGAGATTAAGGGTGTGGTTCTGGGATTAAGGGGGCCCCACCCCGGTTGAGGGCGGGTAGCCAGGATGGAAAATAAAGGGAGAGGAAGAAAGCTGCTTCTGCAGCTGCTTCTACTCACATAGCTGCCTCCTGCCTCCTGCCTGCATTGCCAAGCCAGGGATTCCTTCTCTTCTTTGATGCCCCTCTGCCATGCTGCCCTGCCTTAGACTTAGCCAACTATGGACTGAAACCTCTACAGACTGTGAGCTAAGTAAACCTTTCCTCCTTTAACTGTGGATGTCAGGTACTTTGGCTCAGCAATGAGAAAAGTAACCAAGATAATTTCTATAATGAATATAGTTGAGAGAACATTTATTTCAAAGTCCACTTACTTTCTGTGCCATCTTGAGAGTTTCAGGAAGATCTCTCAAAAGGAGAAGGCAATCTGGAATTCTGGACATAGTTTGAGCAGCTTTGCTTTCCAGTGTATTTTGGACAGAAGGTCTCTGCTTTGACAAAGAAAAGCATAAGTAAAAACAGGGCTTATCAAACAAATGACATAGAGGTTACAGTGCATGTGTCAAGAAACTATCTCCTTTTACAAAATTATTTGCAGCAGGGTCCTTGTATAGCTAGTTCGTGGAGGTCAATTGACATATAATTGAATTTTCCAAAAATATCGTCACATGAGAATTCTCAGTAATGCAGCATGATAAGATTTAGTTTCACAGGGATATCTGCAATCCTGAAAAGCTGTGCAGGATTTTGAATTTTTCACAGGTTACCTTTTTGGAAGCAGGGGGTACCTGTGTATCAAGGGCAAAAGACACACCTATGGGAAGGATGTTGTCAAGTCTCCATCTGCTGCAAAGAGCTGCATCTCCTTGAAGACCTGAAATAGAAGCCTATGTTGTTCTTACTGGGGTTAAAATGAGGACAATGAGAAGGACTGATTTTCTCCAGGTTGGAGAGAAGGGAAAGTTGATATAGCTTAATTCTTGACCACTGGCATGGCAGTCTTTGGAGATGATTCCATTGTTGTATTTGAGGATCTGTGTTATTCAAATCCATTAATTTTTTTACAAGTTCCTAGGAATATTCTTGAGCTGTGCATTATTTGGGTAGTTCCTTTTATTTCCTCAAGCATGTGCTGCTTTTTGAGCTGAGATGCAGTGTTCATCAGCCTAAAAAGCCTTCCTGCTCATTCCTGGGGACATCCCAATACTCTGTATGATGTTATATTTTTGTCCTGCCTTGAATGGACTTAAGCTGCCCTCAAAGATCAGTTCCATGTGCCTTGTGCCCATTCTTTTGGCCATGGCAGGACCAGACAGGGTACAGAACCAGTTCCCACCATGCCTATGGGTGGAGTTTGCCAACTACTAATGGTCTTATCTGTGTATCATGATGGGCCAGATGCCTGAACTATGCTGTCATAGAAAATGGTACATGGAGAAATAGTGTTGAAGAAATAGCACACCCAAGTGCCTCTCTCTTCCAAAAGCTGCTCTCTCTTTCAAGGTTGCACTGTAAAATCCTCATACTTGCAATCACATAGTTTTCCAGTGACTGAAAGTAAGAAAAATAAGAGTTGAGAAAAAACAGTACCTGGAAATTAAAGAGTCTATATCTGTAAAGTAGCTGTGAATTTGGTGAGGAGAGAGATTGGTTAAAATAGAGAAAAGACTTTGCTCAATGGCTAGGCAGCATGAAACTGCTTGGAAAGTGAAAGAATTTACAAAGAGGCCCTGTGATTGTATGGCTAGTGTTTGTTTCTAGCCAGAGCACAGACAGAGAAAGCAGAGGGCACAAGCAGAGGCCAAGACACAAGCAGGTCCTGTGTCTCCTTCAGCAGTTTGGATTTCGAATCCTAGGCGATGAGGAGCCTTTGAACAATTGCAGGTGGAAGAAAGGAAGAGAAAAAAGATTTGGAGCTTTGGAAAGAGCAGAGTGAACTGACATCAGGATATTCTACTTACTGGCTGTGTAAGCTTGAACAAAAAACCTTCTTTCACCTTCAGCTTCCTTATCTGAAAGATGGATCTAATAAGAATGGTGAGAATGGAATAAATTTACACAAATTGAAGAACTCACAGGAACATGGCACGCAAATACAGGCTACAGAAATTAATGTTTCACCAAAACAAATGCTTACCATTTAATGAGAAAGTTAGCTGGTTGCACATGGGAAGGGAATGGTTGTCCCATGAGTTAGGAAATTGCAGACCAGGAAAAAGTACACCCACCCCCAGCAGGTCTGAAAGGCACAAAGAATGTTCAACATGTACATAAAAAAAAACACCCAAATTTTCATTGGAAAACAGAACAGCAGGTTTTTACACTTTCTTTCATTTCACCCAATTTTCTTGAGATTCTGAACAAAATGTTCCAAGCAAGCTATCCAGCTGGCTCATTTGTGTCAGAGAAAACAATGCTTACTACTTTAACATTCCCCTCCTTCTGGCCCTGTAGGGGTACTCAAAAATGACATGGAAGCTGAGATGGAATGATCAGTAGTTTCTACGTACATACAGCAGCTATTTCTGTGGTGTAACAAACTTGTTGGGGAGAAAATACTGTTTTTAGTAAAAACTTTGGAAATTACCAAACCATGCACTGAAAATACAGATGCTTGTGTTAGCCAGAGAAATCCATAAGGTGGAAACACAGCCTGAGATTTAAAGGAACTGCCTTCCAGCTTGAGCTCTGCCAATATTACGCAGCATGAATTTACATAGATTAGGTCACTTCTGACCTCGAGACTCCTCATCTATAAAATGGTGGAGCCTGTCCAAACCACTGAAGTCCTATTCAAGTTTAACTTTGTCTTGATTGACATTACTTTGTATGTTGATTTACATTTCTAGGCTTGCTCAGGATAGCATGATTACTCTGACTCCCTGGCCTGTGTCTCCTATAGCTTCTAATCAATCATCACGTTCTGTTGGGAATTTTTATTAAAAATTTGAGCTTTGGAATCTGATAGGCTTTTAACAAATCCCAGCTCAGTCATACATTAGCATAAAGGGAGTTACTTCATCTTTCTCTACCCTTCCATTTTTTCCTCATTTACAAAGTGGGATAAGAATAGAATTTGTATCACAGATCTGCAGTCTAGATTGAATTAGAAAATGCATGTTGTGATACTTAACTGTTTTGTCAATTTGAGAAAGAAATGCCCAACTGACTGGATTAGCATAGTTCTGGGTGTGGTTGAATGGATTTACTGAAGATAGAAGATCACCCTGGATGTGAGTGACACCACCAAATAGGGTTGTAGCCTGAATGGAATAAAAAGGGGGAGAAAAGAAGAGAGCTTGCTTCTGTTTCTCCAGAGGAGCTCCAGTCTTCACCTTTACCTTAAATGTCAGTCTCTAGGCTTCCAGCACTTCCCTTGAAGACGCTTCTGCCTCCTGATAGGACTCTACCATGTGCTCCAGGCCTTTGAACTTTGACTGGATACTTTGGATCTCCTGTGCACAGGCAGCTCTCTTGCACTTTTTGACATCTGGCTCTGCAGGAAACCATTGTAACCCTACTGGTAGATCCTTACATATTGGTATATCTTATATTAAATCTGTTTGAGCACTGAGTGATGCACATGTGCTCAATATAATGCCTACTTTTAATATAAATAGCTATATTTCAAAATCTCTCTTTCAGCCCAGGCATGGTGGTGTACTGGTAATACGTGCTGCACAGGTAGGTGAGGTGGGACGACCACAAGCTGAGGTCTGGCCTGAGAAATTTATAAAAACCTTGGCTCAAAATTGTAAAAATCTTTGAAAGGGCTGGGGATATAGTAGAGTGGCAGAACACTCACCTGGCGTGTGCAAGGCGCTTGGTGCAGTCCCCAGAACAGACACATGCACAACCAATCAATCAACCAGTCAACAAATCTCCCTCTCCTTCTTGCGTAGCTCTTGAATTTGACTCTTCCTCTTCCTTCACTGTCTCAAAACTTCTCACCAGGAAGATGGAAGCCAAGTTAGTTACTTTAACTCTAGCCTGTCTCTTTGCACTGGCAGAAAGGAAATCTTTCAAAACCATAACATTACCATAATAATAATAAAAGTTTTATGGGAGACCACAGAAACAGAAGGTGGAGATGCTAGAGAGACAGGACCTGAGTTGACAAATTGGAAACCAAATTTCATGTGGTCTTGTTTCCAATTAACACAAGGCAGGGTTTTTTGGGAAAATTTTCAGGCTTACTCAAACTGAAGACAAGTTGCCTGTGGGCCACAGTGCTAGGAACCTTGATCAAGAGTCCTCTGTCCACTATATTTCTGGTTCCCTTGTACTTTTTTTCTGAAATGTTCCCAAGATTGGCTTTGACTTGGGGACAGACTCCTGTTTGCCCACTGAGCAGAGCGGGCCAGTCAGTCTCTGTGTGGGCACTGGTTTGTGATTAGACCAGGTTAGAAAAAGGATGAACTTTCTATGTCGAACTAGGCCATGAACTGAGATTTGGGGTGCAAGTTGGAACACAGCACTAGCTGCCAAGCCATACTGCTAGGGCTTCACTGCCCGGGGTCTTTTCTGAGAGGGAGAAAAACAGCCAGGGCAACTGCAGCTTCAATGATTTAGGCTAGGCAGAGAGGCATTTCCTGTTCTGAGTCCTACATGGTCTAGTAAAATTCACTGAGCTTTGGCTTTGGGAGAGGAGTCTCCAGATAAAATATATGGCAACTCTCCCACCCAAAAACAAAGGTCGGCATCCAGAACTGACCTGCTAACCTCCTCATTCATCATGCAGCAAAAGTCAGGAGGGCACAGCGCTGTCCCCTCCCAGGGAGCACAGGGGCGAGCAGTCAGTCACCAGGAAAAAATGGTGGGCTTTTAAACCCTTTTCAATTTCAGTGCCATGGTAGCAACAAGGCCCAGGAGTGGGAAGGGCCAGGAGGGGAGGCCGACATGCGGCGTCATATTACAGGGCTGCAGAGACTGCAGAAAGGGGACATTTGGCTCTCATTACAGAACAAAGGGACAGGGTGCTAGAAAACAGAGCTGATCTGGGTCAGAGGTACCTGCCTGTCCCCCAGGTGCTGCTGTCAATTTGCACATCTCCACTGAGGAGGGAGCCTCCCTGTGCTGTCTCCCACAGTCTGCATTTGCCAACAATAACATTCTACCAGGAACACAGCTTGTCAAAACCAGCATTGCAGCAAGAGCAGTGACGTGATGAAAATCGTATTTTCTCAGGGGCAAAAGCTCGCTGCTATTGAGAAGGTTTGAGCTGTTAACAAGTGATTTTCACTAAATCTCCCCCAAATTTCCAAAACTTTATAGAGTATTATTGTTTTGCAGAGCTCTTTCTTTAATAAATGTTTTACTTACTCTAGTGGGGAGGTGTTGTCGAGGAAGAGGAAGACAGAAAATCTGTGATTCTTGAGAAGAATCAATGTCATTGCTCATCATTCAAGATCTGAACTAATAACATCTTCCTAATTACAACAAATTTGTGTGTAATTTTATGATGAGAACACGAATCTTTGTGCCCCTCAATTTTATTTCTAATCAATTACTTCTTTTTTCCAACTTACTTCTCATAAAGCATTATTTTGAAAATCTGCGCTTTTTAAAGAAAGTTATTGGTTGTTAGTCTACCTTTTTGGTGGCTTCTATGACATCTGGTGATTCTTTTCTATTATTTTCGTAGAAATCATCTCCAGGCCTGGAAAGGAGAGAGACTGGCCTGGTTGCCATGTTGCCCTCAGGTCTGCCAACTCACACCCAAACCTCGTAACTGTATTTTGAGTCATTAACGACAAAGCCCCAGAAATGTCGGTGGAGGGTACGTTTCATCTGAAACAATATAAAAAGTGTACAAGGAGAGAAAAGCAGGTCTCCATTATTTGCCAGGGTCCTGTTATGTGCTGGTTGTGATGAAAATAGGCTTAGTGACTTTAACAGCTGGCAATTTATTAGCAAACCTGGTCCTACTAAAAAAATATGGAAAATCAGAATTGATGTAGAGTGTTAATCGCAAGTCCTTTATATTAGGAAGACTTCTGTATTGTGTTAACTTTTACTGTTGCAGGGAGCAGACATCCTTGTGGAGCGCAAGTCTGGGCCAAAGAACTCCCTTTGCCAAGCACAACTCAGTGGGGACACACGCCATCCCTCCCAGGCCACTTGGCCTAGAAGACACATGATTTTCCTTTATGGGACTGGGCAAAACCTGGTGGAGAGTGTTCAGCATTAATTAGTTTCACTTTTGAGAATCAATTCTTCAGGCTTTAAGTTTGGAGATGTCACTTTTGGGCTACCTTTGTGGCAGCACTTTCTCTAAGCACATCATCCTGGAAAGCTGCTGTTCCCTTTGGCTGAGCTCTTACACCGAGTAATTGAAAACAATGCATTTTCTGCCGCCAACTGGAGTGACCAGCGTGATCACTCTCTCTGCTTTAGATTTAACAATGTGACGGTGGATGAGATGGGAGACATGCTTTAAGTTTTCAAAATGAAAAACACCAGAACACAACCGTTATTTTATGAAAGAGGCTGGAAAATGGTTAGCAAAGAAATCACAGATGTGTTTCACAGACCAGAGGGAGGCGAGGGGAATACTACATTCTGAAAATAGCATGACAAGCCTAATATAGTCCTAATTTTGCTCAACACATTACCTTTTGCATTTCCTAAGCTTGATGTTGCAGGTTTATTTTTACTTGCTAGAGTGTCTAGCAAGCACACTTGTGTGTGTGACAGGAGTGTACATGTGTGCATGTTTACACTCTAGGCCAACAGAACGGTATTTCATAGGATGTTGACCATAATTATGTACCGAAAACCACATGAAATAAAGACAGCTTAATGAAACATGGAGATAAGTAGCTTCTAAAATTAGAAACTACATTTTTGAACTATTGCCCAAGGGAAAAAATGCAAATATTGAATATATTTTATATGTTAGACCACTCAAAATGGATGTTTTGTTTGGCCAAAAAAATCTGCAATCAAAAATTGCTCACTTTTGCCTTAATCTTACTCAACAGAAGATCTATCTATCTGCTATCTTTTGGAGGGGAGAGCGCAAGGACTGAGTCTTGTGCTGGGCCACTCAGCAGGCATTCAGTGGGTTTGACTAATGAATTAAGTACATTAAAGGTTTACTCATTTTTATAGATGAAATTTTTCTGTCCTTCCATTTGTCTATAAAAAGTTTCCAGGGCCGGGGATTTAGCACAGTGGGTTCCGCTGCTTGCCTCGCAAGCACAAGGACCTGAGTTAGAACCCTGGTACCAAAAAAAAAAAAAGTTTCCAAAGGATATTTTATACATTATTTTCTATATTTTAGTTGTTTTTTTTTTTGAGACAGGTTCTCACCAAGTCACTAAGCTACCTAGGACTGGGCTTGATCTTACAACCCTCTGTCTTCAGCTTTTCTGATTGCTGGGACTGTAGGCATGCACCACCTTCCCCAGATCTGTGTATTTTAATGAATATATTACAAGAAAAATCACCATTGCACCTAAGTAACTATTTTTCAGTTCCCTTAATTATACACCTAACAACATCATTGCTGATAGCAGTGAAATAGACGCCAATATTTCCATGCATTTTATTTTTGTGGTTGATTATCACCTACAGTAAAGGAGAATCTTCAGTGCCCTGGAAAAGGGAGGACATAGCAAAGGGCAAGCAGTAGTTTACACTTGGCCTTGTAAGGGCTTTGCATTATATTTCGAGGTGGTACTAAGCATTCGCAGGCATGTGTGCTCTGGTTCATCTCCATATGTATCTTTTTTTTTTTTTTGGTACCGGGGATGGAACTTCGGTCCTTGCACTTGCGCAGCAGGCAGGGAAACCACGAAGCTAAGTCTCCAGCCCCATAAGTATCTTTTTTTGAGGAACTTAAAAGGTTTATTCAAATTCCTCATCTACTGAGATGTTTATGTTTTAGCACTAGATTAGGTGAAGTCAATCTGCTCTCATTGAGTATCCATTTGAAGAATTTTGATCTACTTCATCTAGAGGAGAAAAATTTGCTCTTATTTTTAATTTACAAATGAGTAAAAAATGCCCACTATACACAATACATTATTCTAAACATGCATTTAACCCTTAGAACCCTATGGGGTAGGACTTATATTTTCACACCAGTTTTAGAGATAAGAAAGCCAGTGCACTGACTGGTTGATTAATTACCCATGGCCAAATAGGTGTAGGTGGAAGAACAGGGTTTTGTTTCAATGCAGCCCAACACTGAGTTTCTACCCTACTTTCTATAGAATAGCATATTCCAGTAGAAATATAATGTGAGATATATGCTATATATAACTAAATTTCTTAGTAGTTACAGCAAAAAAAAAAATTTTTTTTCCAGTACCAGGGATCAAACTCAGGACCTTGCACTTTTGAGGCAGGTGTGGCTCCACTGAGCTAAATCCCCAGCTCAGCAAAATTTTTACAATTTTTAATTAAATAAAATGTTACCTATGAGGAAAATGTACTGGTCAAAACCAAATAGTTGTGTTTCACAAATATGTTTTTTCACCATTTCAATTTAAAAATTTAAATTAGTCAAAATTAAGTAAAATTTAAAAATTCAGTTCCAAAGTTATCCTAGCCATATTCCAAGCATCGTGTGTTGAGGGGCTGCTGCCTGCCATATTGGATAGCACAGTATGCAGAATAAACTTTCCATAGATATATATTCCTTGGAAATAACTCTAGAGCATAAAATCAAGGAGAACTAGCACATGGAATTTCACTCTCTCTGTTAACCCAGGCACATTGCTATGGTGGAAGGAAAAATAAACATTCATTCTCAACTGCTAACTTACCTAAAGGCTAAACACCATCAGGCCAACAAGAAAATATCTTCTGATGGGGCTTTCGTTTGTTCTCTTCAAGGGCCCATTTCCAACCTTGATCAGGCTATGGCTTCTCAAAGAGGGATCCAGGTGCCCATCCAGCAGCAATTTCTTCCTGAGAAGAAACATCAACACCACCAGTCACAAGCAGAGAGAGGAGGAGAGGAGGTTTAGATACTTGGGTGCCCTACTGGATGCCCTAATGTACCATTTAGCTCATTCACACAGACAAGTTCTATTCTTTTAAATTAAATCTTACTATGGTTTTGGGTTTCCTTTTTATTTTTTAAATTAAAAAAATACATATGTATGTGCTGGAGACTTCATTTATTTATTTGTGAAATGTAAAAGAAATCAAACAAAAGCAGAGAATAGAATGGTGGTTAGCAGAAGTTGGGTTGTAGGACAGAGTGATGTTGATCGAAAAGAACAAAATTTCAATTCTGAATGGTGAATAAATTCTGGAGGTTTAATGTATAGCATGATGACCATAGTAAAAGAGTTGCTCTTAAGTGTTTTTATCATGTTGAGAAAATTGAGAGGTGAGAGATATGTTAATTAGCCTGATTGTGCCAAGCTTTTTATGATGCGCCCACGCACAATTGTACCTCTTAGATATGTACAATTTTCATTTGTAGAAAATGATTTTCTAAAATTCTACATTATATTTTGCAAGCATGCTGCATTTTGTATTTGTGCCATGAGCCTAATATAGATTTAATTTTGTCAGAAAAATTGAAGTCATTTATACTGTATTTTAATAACAATGACAATAAATTTGCCACTAGTTTACTTCTAACAGGCAACTGTTATTTCACAAAATATTTTTATAAACTGTTGTCAATATGACCAATTATAAATAGTCTTATGAGTTTGCTGTTATTAAAGGAAAAATATATTTAAATTGTACTTTTTATCTTTTCGATTTTTTTGTTGAATGTGAGATCTTGTGGGGTATAATGGAAAGAGAGCCTTGGACTACACAAGCCCTGGATTTCAATCCAAGTTCTGCTACAGAGAAGCAGTTTCTCTCTAAGCTTGAATATTTTGTTTAATCTTTGTGAGTTTCCAGTTTACCATTCTGTTGACTACAGACAATAGTGGATATTTCCTCAGGTTACTGAAAAGAATAAATGAAAAAAAATGTAAAATGCTTAGCATAATGCCTGACGCATAGTAGGGAGCTAATAAATGTTAAAACCTTTCTCATAGTTACACGCAGTCTTTCATAGAAATGGCTCTTAATTCATCTAAAATGTCTCAAAGTTTGTTTTAGAAGAGACACTATTAAAAATTGGTTTATGAGATCATGAATCCTGAAAACCCTAAAAATGCTCAGTTATGTTCCTTGCCCATTAGAAATTTTACAGTGTTACCTAAATTAATGATTGCAATGATCAAAATGATTTAAACAACATTCTTGATAATTTTCTTGAGGAAGGAAAGACAGGTGAACAAAAGAAGGGAAGAAAGAATAAAATCTTGAATAGTAGCATAGTGATTCTACTAGTGGTAATCAATGCAGTGGTAAGTGAATGGAAAGTTACTTGTTTGGGGATTAAATCTTTCAGTGTTTTTCTGTTAGTGGTGACGGAGACCCACAGAAGTCATATTGTCACACACACAGTTGGGCTATTTAAAGGCTGCTGTTTCACTTCCAAACTTCACTTTCTTCTGACATCTCCAGAGCTGTTCACTTGGCACCCTTGGCTACACTTCAGCAGATAATTTGTAGGCTACCTAAGCATTTAGAAAAACCCAGAGTTAAACCAGGGGTAAGAGTCATCAGCAACATTTATAGTCACTGAACTCTTCACCATGTGTCACTAAGTGGGTCAGAGAGGATGCATCTTTCAAGGGAAAAAACATTCTTTCAGGAGTATTTCTCTTCTCGTATTGATGTGACCATGATTCCTACAGCTGAGTTCGGTTTTGACATCGTTTGTCAAATGATTTTTTTTTTCTAGATGCTACTTTCCTATTTCTTTGATTTTTTAATCAGAAAGTCACCTTTTATGTTTATCACAGGCAAATTTTTTAAATGTGAGAAGTGTCTTTTATTTGCAAGAATTCAGCATGAAGAAAAATTTGTTAAATGTATTGAAGTCACAAAGAAAGTAGTACAACTCATGTAGTTTAATAGATGAAAGAGTCTTGTGAGGAGTTTTTTCTTTGCAGGGTTGGAATATGTGCTCTGCTCATGGAAACCAGCTGTCACGCCACTTGTCAGTGCTCGGGGAACGGAAACTTGCTTCTTCTCCACTGTTAAGGCACAGGGTGTGCCCGAGGGCAGGATTAGAGAGGCTCTGGATCTGTAGGTGGTTTTATGGATTTGCAGGGAGGGGTCAAGGAAACCCCTTTCTCTGCACTTCTTTCTCCAAATTGGGCATTGCCTGAAATCGCACATTCAGCAGCTCTGGGGGATGAGGCATGTAGAGGGCACTGCTTCCCTCTAAGGTGAATACTTTCACTGCTGGCAAACCCTCAGAATCTGCAAGCTCAGCCCAGCACCTTTGACCCAACCACGCAGCTGACAGCAGAGTTGGCAGCTGGTAGCTTCCATTTATCCTAGGTCAGCTCCTGAGGCATCAACAGAAAATGAAATCAAGATTTGGGCAGTAACTTCCAGAAATACAAATGAGAATGCCCAATAGTCAGCTACAGGCTGCTCAGGCTGCGAATCATTTATTAAGCTGGTAAGATGAGGAAAGTCAGATATGTGACAGCAGCTGCTCAGGGTAAAGAAATAGGTTGATCAGACCCATGATCAGAAGACCAAGAAGAGGAAACCAGTGTTTTATAAGTCAGCTAGCTGATGGCTTGAGATGTCATTAGGAATGCCACACACTGCAGTGGGCAGATATTGTCACCTTTACCCCCTCTGTGCCCAGCACTGTACTTGGTAATTGGTGTTCACTCACTAGATGTTTGGAGAATTAATTCATGATGTCTATGACTGCATTTAAAAGCTATGTGTGTGTTTATATATAATTATATTTCCTGGGTGAAATTTCTAAATCTCTTTTATATAAGGAACAAGATGAAAAAGGAAGAAACTAGTATTTTTCTTCACTTTCTACTGCCTGAGACATTTAAGCTGTGTGCTTTACAAATAATCTTTCATTTTGTCTCACATGACTCTATCAAGGAAAAAATTGATCCTCTTTTTCAGATGAGGATACTGAGATTCAGAGTATATGGAACTTGCCCACATTTACATGGTGAGGAAATGGTCGAGCCAAGATTCGAGTGCAGTTATCTTTGATTCTCAAGTCTACAAAGATTTTCCCTTTACCTAAAATTTTAAAAAAATTTATTAGTACACGTTTTCAGTACATAATAATTGCATCCATTTTAGGAGACTGATACATGTACACAACACATCTTAATTCTTTTTACCTAAAACTTAACATGTCACCAACTATAAAACATTTAGAAAAAACCACTATGTATGACCTATTCTTTAAGAATTTCTTAAAATAAATATATAGATACTAAGTCTATGTGACAGAAAAAAATCACTTAGCAAAATGTAGTAGATTATAAAGATCCTTTTCAAGAAATAAAAATATGTAAATATAAAACTTACAATAAACAATATGAAAGATGCAGAAATGAGTGAAAACAAGATTATAAATCTTTACTGAAAAGGAAGTTAAGAAACAATAAATGGAGGGCCAGGGATTTAGCTCAGTGGTTCCACCGCCTGCCTCGCAAGCCAAGGACCCCCGTTCGATCCCCGGTACCAAAAAAAAAAAAACCCCAATAAATGGAGAGATAAAATTTGTTCTAGGATGGGAATTTTCAACATTTTAACACTGACATTTTTCTCTCATTTAATGAAATTCTACATTTAATTAAATTCTAACCCAATCTCTACAGTATCTTACTTTGAAAATCAATCATTAATTCTAGAGATCATCTAGAAAAATAAGTGCAAGAAAGTAGGCAAGATTTTTTAAAAGAAAGGCCTAATCATCTTCCTTTTAAACAGCAGTCTTGCCTATCTTTCTGCATAGGCACACATGAATTATCAGATATTAGAATAAGTTCTAAATTATAGTACACAGAGGGGCCAGGGATTTAGCTCAATGGTTCCAGCGTCTGCCTCACAAGCACAAGGTCCCAAGTTCAATCCCTGGTACAAAAAAAAAAAAAGATTGTATTTTGGGCCAGGGATTTAGCTCAGTGATGCTGCCACCTGTCTCGAAAGCAGAAGGTCCCGAGTTCGATCCCCAGCACAAAAATAAATAAATAAATAAATAAATAAATTATAGTACACAGTATTGGTGTTAGAATTTACAATATATCTTTGCAAACATGAAGAGATTGGGTAGATGATGGATAGGTATAAAATTAATATGATAGAGATGGAGTTTTAAATTGCTAAGTAATGAACTATCCAGGTAATACTTATAAGGAACTGGTTAAAAATTTTAAAATGAGTTAGATAGCTATTATATTTTGAAATCATATTTATATGGCTTATAGAGATAAATATAAAGATTTAAAAATCAGTGTCACACTGACCTTAGGGTGGAGTGCAAAGGCTGAAAACATAAAAGAAAATATAAGTATATTTGTGCTAAAGACATCATGAGTAACATTTTAAGACAAGTTGTAAACTAAAAATAGGTGCACCGCATTGCAGAAAGATTGTCAGTATCTTCAGAGAATAAAGATTTCATTTTCAATGAAAAGATGATTTTGCAACATCAAAAAGCATGAATAGGCATGTCATAAGAGCTGTATGACTAATAAATTTATACGTCATTTAAAAAATTCACTAGTAATCAAAAGATATGCTAATTAAAATAGGATGTGTCATATGCCAATTCCTATGTCAGGGATTATTATTATTCCTTTGTTCTAGAAGTTGCTTGCCCTTCTGCTCCTGCTCCGGGTCAAGTTGGACAGAACTGTTTCTCGCCAGCATCTGCCAGACCCTGTTTCCTCACACCCCAGCTGGAAACACTGTGAACCTGCGGGGGCCAGATGCTTCCTCGCAGAATCTTGGATAAAAGGGAGATAGCGTTTGTGAATCCTCTTAGAGAAATACCCACACCATCCTCTTTGTTCTCCAGGGGCTTACTAAGTTTTATTGGAGCAGCTTTTCACTTGATCTTAGCTAAAAGGCTGAGAAGTGATGGGGCAGCTTTTCATGGATCCCTGGCTCTTTGGAGGAGTAATATGACTTTAATAAAGAACTGGCATTGGAGACCATTTCTGGCATCAGATCCCAGTGGTCTTCAGAATTTGGAAGAGCAGCTCCCTTCCAACAACAAATTCTTTTTCCGAAGTAAGGCTCCATTTGCAGGTGATTTTCTCACCAGCTTCTTGTAAATAAGCTGAATCCTGAGGGCTCCAGACATGTCTAATCCTATCTGATTTGCTCTTAGAGATGAGTTCAGACAGCCCTCTTTTTTGGTATCATATACCCATAAGGTAGAATTGATTTTTATTCTTCTGCAGATTTAAAAAAATTCTTTAAGCTTCTGGGCATGAACCAACATTACTTCTGTAATTATAAAATGTCTTTTTAAGGAAAATATTATGTACATGGAAAAATACAAGGTTTTATCTTACTGAGACGGACCTTCACACTGTACCACCATCTCCATCCTTTTTATGTATTTTGTTTGGAGACAAGATCTTGATAAGTCAATAAGTTGTCTAAACTGGGCTTGAAATTGTAATTGTCCTGCCTCAGCTTCTGAGAGTGCTAGGATTACCAGTATGTACCACAATGCTTAGCTCAAAAATACAAATTTTATTTTATGAATTCTTGGCTCAGAGATGTTGACTCTTTAGCAAGGCCTTTTCCCTGAGCTAAAGAACAAAGTCTACATCCAAACACATTCAAGAGAAGATGTGCAACATTTACAGATACTTTAAAATGAATCAGTGAAATTGGAACTAAGCCTTTAGTTCATTTTTTAATGTCTCTAGTTTTGTTGTCATCTAACATTTTTGTGTTTAAAGGATAGCAAGACTGTTGAATACAAGCTCACAGCTTGACCCTGGCGTAGAACAAATTCCATTAAAATTTTCTTACAAAATAAAACCCAGTATTTTTCATATTCACTACCCACTATGCCTCCCACAAAACACATAAAGGATATTTGAGGAAATGTTTCTAATTTTCAGAGTGTCTCCTAAAAGTTGGTTTGGACAGAGAAAAGAGCTAGAGTCATAAACATTTTAAATGTGTTTATGGGCAACTAGTAATTTTTTCTGAGTTTACATCTCATATATTGAAACTATTATAATGACAAAGTTTTGACGTGCACTGAATACTTAGGCTTTTATATACTTCTCACGTGAGCTGGAATTTATTTACTCCATAACATTTGATTTAAAATTCTCTAAGAGTAGAGATTATGGACCTCTTTTTTTTGTTTCTTAAACATTCCTTCTTGGTGACCTGCTACGCATTTGGTATAAAGGAGTCATTAACCAGTCAAACATATATATATTTTTGCCCACTTATTACAAAAATATTCAATAATAAGAATAGAAGATGATTTAAGAGAAAAACAAGAAAACTACAAACAACTATATCTTCCCCATAATCTTGGGGGAACAATACATGCATCATAAAAAAAGACCAACTACGAAGCAACGTTAGTGTCAAATAAGAGATGAAGATGATTTAGATAAATTACTCGCCATAGCGAGGAGCAAAAAGGATGATGAATCTGCCATATATCAGGTGCTTAATAATTCTTGCTTGAATGAATATATTTGTTAATTTAATTTTCCAGTAAGTACCAACTCTGTGTCCCTTATCCTCATAAGATCCCTGAAAGAAGGTATCACTTGCATCATGTGGAGCACACGTCCTTCATGAAGGCTGTAGGGGATATGTTAACGAGCACGGGGTTTCATACCTATGTGTGTCTGACTCCAAGATCTATGCTTCTCCTACCCTGCTTCTTGTAGAAATGATGTTTTCATCACAGCCACTTAATAAAAGGTAGTTCTGCCATTGTAGGGGTGTTCGTTTATTAAGTCATTCTTGCAACAAATAACTTACTGACCAAATTATGCGAGACACTGAAAATGTGGTGAGAAAAAACTGGGCAATGTCCAGTATGGAATTTAAACTTCATTTTAAAAGATGGTAATAGAAGTACCACAAAATCTGGGGAACAATTAGAATTCTAATTATATCAGAAAGAAGATGTATATGACGCTAGAGTGCTTCCAATAGACTTGATCAAGTCTGGGTGTTCAAAATCCTAAAACCTGACAACTTTAAACTTGTGATTTGGAAAAATAATGAAAATTACAGATCTAAAGGATGTAGATTAAAATGGAAAACAGCAATTAAGTGGGGCTATTTGTGACCAGAAAAGCTTGAGCTGAGAGAGCAAGGAAAATCACATGTAAGATAGAGCTGAGGAACAGGCAAAAGTGAGGCCATGCAGAGTCATTGTTTGAGGATTTTACCTTTCTTCTGGGAGCAATGGAATGCTAGTGGAGAGTTTTAATGGAGAATAGTAGAGTTGAAGGAGCAGTGGGAGAAAGGACAGGGATGACATATGACAGAAGATGCAGAGGGGCCAGAAGAGGCTGGCGTGGATTTGGGTAGACCAGATAGAGGCTTCCTAGGTTTCTATAGGCTACCAAGATATGGCAGTACATGGGAATACAGAGTTGGTAATAAAGGTCTGAAAAAGAAATATGTTTCAGAGCTTATTTAAGAGAAGAGAAATGGCACGATTTGGTGAAGGGCTGTATATGGAATGGCAAAGAGTTTTTTGAAGATATGATAGACTTCAAGGTGAATTCAGTTTCCTGGTGTCCATTCACCATGACAGGAAACAGCCAAGGTTTGGAGGAGAAGATCGGGAGTTCAATTTTTGACATATTGGATTTGTAGTACATTTGAAACTGGTTGGTTGACATGTGAGATTAGTTACTAAATATTTACATCTATAATCCAAAGAAAGGTCTTAGATAGAGAAATGTGTGCGCTACCCAAGGTTAGCCAGTGACTGAAATTTTGGTGATTGAAATGAGATTATGCAGGAAGAGATACAGAGCAAGAAGAGGGAAGAGCAGGTGCTTGAGCACTGAATAGCAACATTTAATAGCCAAGCTGAAGTAAATGTGCTCCTTAGAGTAGGAAAGTAGAATACAAAGAAAATAAGAAAATAACATGAGGAGGAAGGAATGGCCCAATAAAATTGAATGCTTTTACAAGATCACCTGACATACTTCATGTTGAATGAAAAAGGGAAGAGAAATTAATTTCTGATCATCTAAGCTTTTGTCTCAAAGAATTGAGGTGAAGATATAGATTCCTCTTATTACTTCAAAAGTTTAGATAGATGGATAAGTAAGTAGAGATATAAAACAACTCATTTCTGAGTAATTGTCTAAGAAGATCTTAATAAAGGGTATTGTACCTGACATTCCCTCCACTTGCATCCCCAAACCATCGCCAAATTTATCACTACTAGATTGTCCGATGGAGATAGTTCCTACATTAGTAAAATGGTATATAGCATATTTAGCCAAGCAGTGTTAATGCTACATAAAATAAACTATTCAAAAAATTAACTATTATTGATTAGATTCACAAAACTGAAAACCTGCTGTTGTTAATTTCTCAAATACAAAATCATTTTGAGGTAAAAACTGTCAAGTAAAAAAAAAAAATGCTTATAAGGCCTTTTAAATTTGCTTCAGTTGGAAAGTCACCTTATAGCCTCTTTCCAAACTGCTTTCACAAAATATTTACCTTTGCTTCATTGAAATTGGCAGAAACCTTCTATCACTTGAGAAAAAATTTGAGCTATATGTACATATTTGGAATTAAGGTGATTTGAACATGTGAATGACTCAATCCTAGAAATCTATAGAAAGATGGTCTAGAAAGGGGAAAAGTAGAATGTGTAACTTCTTTGAGCTACACTGTCCATGATTAGCCCATATCAGATTCAGTTACACTTGGCTGGATGTGAAATGTTCACAGCTCTAAGCATCTAGAGCAGGTCACAGGACAGCAAAAAGTGAGTTTCTGGAAATACATACACAAAGTGACATGGTGTTGTGACTAGGTAGAAGTGGAACATAGAGTTAAGATTCAACAATGTCTTCATTTTATAGTAAAGGATACTCAAAAAGCTATAATAATCTGTCCCTAAACATTTTAATAAGTTGTAGATGTGGAATATATAAAGAGTTCCGACTTCAAATGCAAACCTTTTTCATAACATAAAGCCACAAAACTGCCCATGATGGGGGGGAGGGGCGGCGCACCTCAAATACGTAGGAACAAAGTAGAAAGGAAGCTACCAGGGGCAAGAGGTTGGGGCAAATGGGAACTCAAAGTTCAAAAATCACAAAGTTTCATATCTGTGGGAGAAGTCTAGAGATCCAACATAAAACATGAGGTGTATACAACACAATACTGTCTTATATACTGGAAATTTGCTAAGAAGTGGATGTGAGGTTCTTTTATCACACACATGCACAGAGTAACTACATGAGTTGACTGCCGTATTTGACTCCCGTAACCATTCTGCCATGGTTATGTGTATCAATGAATCATATTTACTCCTTAAATATATGCTATAAAAAGGAACTAAAACAAGCAAGGAAAAAATGCTATGGAAATACAGTGCCATAAAACATAATTGAATAAGAAACAAAGAGAGTTGGAACTCTATTTCAGATGGAAAAGTAGCTTCCTTCCACGGCCCCATTTCTGTGAGGCCACAGTTAATTCTCACAAGGAATCCGCTTTGATGAATAAAGAGAGGGCGGGAAGGGGGCCCATCACGCTGGAGGGTTGTGTTCCTTGGATGTCCACTCTGGGGAGGGAGTGAGCCTCCCCACAGGTGGCCAGTGTAGGCCATTGTGTTCTCATTGTTGACTTCTGGTGCCCCAGTGAGCCACATGCTGCAATGAATAATGACACAGTGACTGCAGATCAAGTCATGTCCAAGCCCTCAAAGTTCTCTTCACAGGATTTCAGTGGGGGAGGGTAGGGGTGAGGAAAAAGTTGACCATTTATTTTTATTGTATTTTTTTTTATGCTAAAGGAAAAATGCTATCATGAAGGGTGGACATCTTGCAGAGAAATAGAAAATGAGGCCTTTAAAGACATTGTTTATACACCCCAAAGAAATCAGCTCTTATTTCAGTCAGGAACACAGAGGATTTGGATACATTTTATATTTTCTTTTCAGAAGTGTAAAAAATACTTAAAAGTGCATATATAGACTGAACATAGATTTATTGCCAGCGACTTTTGTAAGGCAGGCGGATTGAGGCTGCTAATGTAAGTTTATGAGTACAGCTGGTCCATTTAGCGGCAGGTTTATAGGCACTCCTCAAGAGCTGCCCATGTCTGTGGAAGGTATGGTATCAAACAAACTCTGTTGGACACATGGGCCCATCTATGGGCAATGTACTATAAACCGACCCATAACTACTGCAGCTGTGATCATAAACCTTTTTAGAAAACAACTAGAAAAATCTGACGTAGAAATGTTTGCTATGTTTCCAAATGAGAAGGTGGAACATGCGAAGTGAGGGCCAAAGCAATGACTTGGGTGGATGTATTACAGATCAGGTTAAACCAACAAAACCTCCTTCACTCTCACTTGGCATTGTTCATAAATCTCAACTGAGGGATCCATGGCTATTCGTCTTCTCTTTTAACATTCTAAATGCCTCAGACCACTGGTATTCCACTGGACACTCAGTATTCCTTGATAAGTCACCAGGATATTGGTTCTTACCTACAATTTTGATACAGTGTTTTATTACACAGGCATGCCTCAAAAGATTTGTCTATCCCAAAATGAAGATACTTTTGAACATTGAGACTTTTCAGCTGCTAAAAAGGCACTCTGACATTTTGAAATATTCTTAAAACCATTTTATGGAAAGGACCACCAGCAGACTAGTTAAATGCATTATAAAACTCATAGAAATGCTATGACTTTTTTTTTTGCTAAATATTGGCACAAGGATGCAAGACACTTTCTCTATCCTGAGCCCTGTCCATGGACCACACAAGATAGCAATTGTAAGAAAGCAGGGTTATATTTAATTTACTATATATATATGGCTGGCATTTAAAACACCCTGATGGATAGAACTCTTATCCATTTTGTATTTTCATAGTTCCTAAAGGTATGAATTGCAGAGGAGGCATGTTATTTGGTCAGCAAAATATATAGCTCATATCAGGGGGGAGATCATACATAAAATTATTTTTATTGGTTGTGTAATACCACCAAAAGATTACAGTTGCCCCCTTCTTCTGGTTTATGTTGGCCACTCATAATAATGCTTATATGTTTCTCTCTATTATACACTTAAGGTTATCTTTAAATGTGTATAAAACCGCTTAGATTTTCTTGTGATTGAGAAAAATAAATAGTAATAGGGAATAAGATTGTGTGTATACATATGTCTGTGTGTTTCTGTGTGTGTGCCAAGTCTGTGTGTGTAGTATTATTCTGAAAACTGTTCTAGTCTACTTTTTTCCTATAAGTCATTAAATTATCTATTTAGGCACATTTTGAGTTGCAGAGAACATTCGTGGCCAAGTAATATCACCTTGATTAAAGGAATCTGTCATTGAATTTATAGTATACTACACTTAGCAAGTATGAATCATTTTTTTTAAAGGGGGGAATATTTCTTAAACTAGATCCAAATGTTTTCACATTCAGCTCTGTAGTTGGTTTTTTGAACTTATAGAATGTCCATTAAAAGGTTTTTGAGGGGCCAGGGATTTAGCTCAGTGGTTTCGCTGCCTGCTGGACATGAGCAAGGACCCGAGTTCAATCCCTGGTACCAAAAAAAAAAAAAAAAAAGGTTTTTGAATTTTTAGTTGTTATATCATTTAGTCTGTTCATAGAATTTTTCTGAAGACTGGTTTGGTATCTTGGACCTTCTTGAAATAGTGTTTCTAGTTTTTGATTAGAATAGATGCAAATGTGGGTGAGTATGGCTAAACTACCATTTTCTCTAAATGACTGGTCTTTTTGAACTTACATAAATAAAAATCAAGGACTAGTATACCAGCATATAACATCTGTAAGATAGTTGGATATCTCAAAGTGGAATTCTTGAGCCATTATATGATAATTTTCAAAATATTAGAAGAAAATGTAGATAACTTGTCACTTAGTGTTTCTGAAGGAAATTGTACTTAAAAATATTCAATATCCAAGCTCTCATCCTATGCAAAATTGTCAATCATTTGATTAAGATAAAAAGAAAGATAATAAGTAGTAACAGAGGTTTACACATTTCAAATACTGAAATGTATTTATATCTCATTTATTAGTCACAGTAGTCCCTTGAGATGAGCAGGTCAGCTGTTTTTATTCTATTTTATAAATGAGATTAAACTTCAAAAAAGCTAGTTGCTTTGATAAGTCTCAGTCTAGTTGAACATCTATCTTGGACTTGAACAGAAGTTTTGGGTTCATGATAAGGCTACAATCAAAATTTACATGTTAGTTAAACAGAGAAGGAATGAAGAAATCCACTTCTGCTCATACTTTTGTTTTCTGCTCATACTTTTAATGATATTACTGATAATACATGGAAAAGGTGAAAATTGATCCTTATACGGAACAGAACACAGAACAGGTACATTTATTATAAGGGGGCCATTGGAAATGTTGCCATTTATAGCACTGGCTTGGGAAGGCAGAGTTAGGTCACAATCTGGACAGCTGAAGGGAGGGGCTGAGTGGACACATGGGTGATTAGGTATGGGATGTTCAGATGAAAGGGTCAAAAACACAACAGTCATAAACTGACTTAAGCCCATCCTATGTGCTACTGAAATGAGCTGATCAACTGTGGAAAATAATACTATCATATCTCTTTTATTTTTAATTTCCTTATATTTTTAAATATATAAACTGATGATTTCATATTAGCAACTTTGGGTAGGAGATGGAAGGAAAAACCACATCAGAAGAAGCTATGCTATCCAGCTACCACATCTGTTCAAGTACAACTGGACATTCCAAAACCCCTTTGTGCTTGTTTAACCATGCCAGATATTCTGTCTGTTAGAGAAGAGGTCAACAAACCACCTCACACAATGGCATCTAAAATCTGAGAGCTTAATCCATTTTAGTTCTAAGTTTTACATTTTGTGGGCTAACATTATTTGTTTAATGTTTCTCCAGATTTCTAACAATTTTAGTTAAATAATTTAAAATATAATAATATAGATTGATTTTCTCCATTTGATGATACCTCAAAAAATAGTACTAAATTGTCTCAAATATATTTTTCTGATTCCATGACAAAGATTGTGAATTCAATTCTCGGAAGTGGGCAGCTATAGAAAATTTTGTTTCATTTAGCCTGCTATTCTCACTTTTTCCCCTTCTATGACTTATTTTCCTGGTCAAGTTTTTAAAATTTCTTTTTTATCCTCACTACAGTCTAGAAGCCTTATAATTCTTTTTTACTCTGTAAGAGATCAAGATTGAATTTTAATATTTATATTGTTTTTAACACAAGCTGAAGTTCTTAGATATTCTAGCTTTTCTCTTGATAAAGGAATGTTGGAGCAGTTTTTCTCTGATTTATTGCCTACATTTAACCATTGTTCAGAATTTTACTTTCACCTTAATTTTTTACTCCCAAATTATTCATTTAAAAACTTGTAGCCAAATTTTATTTAGAATAATTCCTCTGCTGACCAACTTCATTCCATACCATTCCTTCTTGCATTCTGTGTATGAATGTTGGGTTCAGTTTCCTTCATAAAATGCACTTAAGGTGTTTTATGCAGAGATGAACTTGTAAATTCTAAACTCCCTCAGTCTTTCTCAAAACTCCCTCAGAATATTTACCTTTAAAGCTCTTCCCTTGAAAAAGTTAATTTGTGTACGTGAATTTTGTTTATTTGTGTGGTTATGTATTGGTTAGAGTTCTGTAAAGGAGTAGAATCAATAATTTTTGATTATGTAAGAGGATTATTGTGTGGGCTTACCGGGTCAGAGGCTGGTTAGCCCACTACGACCACCTGCATGCGTGAGAACCAGAGGATCCAGAGGAACCCAGTCTAATAAGCTGGAAGCTGCTCAAATCAGGGATCAAAGATGCAGTGCCAGGCCCAGACTGATGCCCTGGAAACACCCTGGAGATGGGCTCATATGAATCCACATTGCAAGGCCGAAGAAGTTAAGAGTCCAGATTCCTCAGGTAATGCAAGCAGCAAAAGACACACCCAGTCAAGCACAATGGAGCTTTTCAAACACAGCCTGACTTCCTCCTTCTTTCCCTTTTGTTCCACCTGGGCTGCAAATTCAGTGAAATTGTGCCACCCAAAATCAGGATAGGTCTTCCCCTCTCAGTTTGCTGGCCAACAAGCCAGTCATCTCTGGAAACACCTTACAGACACACACAGATGTGTGCTTTACTGGTCATGCTAGGCCTATCTTAATCCAGTCAAGTTGAAAATCACCATTGACTGTCACAATCCACCCCTTGCCAACTTGACAATCAGACACATTTCCTTAAACCATAGTTAGTCTCCAGACAGTGACAACCACAAGTTCATAACTCTGTGTAACATACAACTCTCCTCTGTACAATGGGAAACTCACCAATTCCCTCTTAAATAGGAAGCAAACATTTTTCTTTACAAGATATTTATTTTCTCCTGACATTCCGTAACTTAAATATTCCAATGCAGATTTAACATTACTTAAGTCATTGGATAGTTACACTTGTAAAAGGCCATAGATCCATTGGGAAGAATGGTGGAAAATCAGCAGTATAACTTTTTGGTAATGCAATGGGGTCCTTCACAAGGAAACCTGACCTCTCTTTCATTGAAAGGTTCTAGGTCTGTATACAGGTTCAGGTCTGGAAATTGGTTGAGAGACTGTGATTCCCTCGTACTAAGGTTTGAGGTAGATCTTTTTGAATTTACTCTGAAAAGTTTCTGCTTATATAGACCCAGTAAGAATTTAGTAGGCTTCTTATCTGTTTCACTACTTGAAAACCACGATTAATTAGCCAACACCTTAGGTCTACAGGAGTCAGACTATTCTGAACATTGTTTTGCCTTTGCTGTTCATTATGGTATACACATCACCTTGCCTTTGGTACCTGAGCACTTCACCTTGGAACCTCCACTCTGGGATCTGATTATATTCATCTCATTTAAATTTTCTAAAGGAGTAACTGTGATCCTCATGGCCTGGCACACAGAGAACAGAACAATAGGTGTTGGAGGTGGAAGGACTTATAGGCTATCCCTATTATGCTTTTTAACTTGTTTTGGGTAGAAACTTAAGCTAAACACATAAAACTAAAGAATTGGAACGTCGGTTCTTGAATATTTTTCTATTTGTCCTCAGACTATGGAGATTTTTCTATTCATCCTCAGACCATGGAGGTGATTGTTGTCATTATTTAACCTCCAGGAAAAAAAGAATTACAAGTAAAGTAAGAATTTGCTCAGAATTAAGTGAAGCCTACTCTTCACAATCATATGATTTTTGAAAAAACTAAACTAATCTTATTATTTTCTGGGAGGATTTGAAAACTTCTGTTTAAATGCAAACTTTCCATTGTCATATGTTTTTTCATTGTATTAATATAAATATTCCACTGGGTGCCATTTTACAATTCAGAATTAGGTCATCATTTGTATTATTCCTAAATACTTATCCAGATTTGAGGATTGTTTCGCTCCCTTTCTCATGTGAACCATAATCTTTGTAGATCACCTTAATTATTCTTTACAAGAAAAAGACATTTAAGAGCTATACTTCTGTGTTATTTTCTTTGTGATTTATCCATTTTCCCTTCCTCTGTGGCACACTTGAAATAAGACCATGAAACTAAAATGTCTACCCAGAAATGGAAGATTTGATTATTTCCTGCCTCATTTACATCAAAATATATATTTTATTTCAAGGAAAAGTTATTTAGATTTTCTGTAGTCAGTTACTAATTCACTAATCTCCTGCACAGCAGCAATGTTCATGTCAAGAAATTATGCAAATTTATGTATCTATGTGTTTTACCCTGGTGGCCCTTCATTTAATAGTAGAATAATGGTGGACTCCTATGAGACAAACAGCCTGTGATTTAGTGTAAATTTGTGTGTATTATGGAAATACATGCAGTAGGTATATGTATATTGATGTACATATATGAGTAGTAATACCAGGATTGTTAAAAGTACACTATTAGTATAAATTGAAACATTCTTCAAATTAAATTTCATATAAACTAGATTTACATATTTATGTGGAAATAGGTATGTGGAGGGAAAATTATTCATTTTGTGTGTGCTACCCAACCTAAGGATTTCAAATTCATCTCTACTTTAAATACAAAGAGAGAGAAATTTGATGAAATTGAAATTTTAAAGAATGCATTATTATGGTATTATTCTTACATCTTTTAAAAATTTTTTGTTGAAATATAGTATTTTCATCAGTTCTACAAAGCTAATTGGGAGCCATTTGAATTTTAGAAGAAATAGCAACAACAAAGCAAGAAATACAATTTGCTACCACAGAAAAATGGGACAAAATTGATGGCCTGCTTTTGATTTTTAAAATAAGCAATAGAGTGAGATAAAATGTTTTTTTAAGTCTCAACAGGCTACTTTTAAAAATTAGGAAAGGGTCAGTTTTCAGAACCTTAGGCTTAATAAAGACTCCTGGGATTAGGAAGACTACAAAGGTCTAACCAGTAGGATGTGGATGAAGTCATGTCTCCCACTTCCATCTGATGCATAAAAATCTGTGTGGTCCTCACACCCTTTCTTCCCTGGTCTACTGGCCAGATGAAGATGTCCAGCCAAGGACCCATGAAATGGAAGAACCCAGCATACTTGAAGAACCACATGGAAAGCTTCCCACCTACTGGGACATCTGTTTTGGAACTGAATGAATAATGAGTCCAAATAATTTATATGAGGTTTGGGAGTCTGCTATATTAGCACATTATATAACTAATAAAATTAAGTTAAAACAAATCTTCCAGACCTACATATCTAACAATCAGAGACCTGTTTGAAAGAGCAAATTATAAATTAGAGATACAAATAATTTATTTAAATAACATCGTAGCTGTTGTTAATAGATGACATGAAAAACAAACATATTTGGCTTTGAGAAATAATGAATTTCTTGGAATAAACTTTTAAAGTAGAAAATCTGAGCATATTATTCTAGGAATCAGTAGATGTGCAAAAATATTTTTTAAATAAACTCTCTGGGAACTGTATTAGGCCTTGTTAGGGTTTCTCAAAAGATGACATTGAATATTTTATTAGTTATTTATACAATGATATCGCAGATTATCCCCAAACTAAGCATCTTAAACTATAACAATTACTTATCTTAGAGGATTTCTGAGAGTTGGGAGCTCAGCTGCGTCAGGAACTTTCAGGAGATTGTGGTAAAGACTGGCTGAGTCTAAGGTCATCACCAACTCTCAGCTGGGGCTGGAGAGTCTGCTTTCATTATGGAAGATCTTAGTTCCTCAGTATGGGAGCGTCTTCCTCTTCGCTGAGCTCCCTAGGTACCCTACCACATAGTATCTGCCTTCCCCTATAGAATGTAATGAGAGAGACCACAGAGAAACCTCAGCTCCAGCCTATTACCTTCTGCCACATGCCACTGGTCATGTGGACCAACCCTAGCTCAGTGAAAGAAGAATACTCAAAGGTAAGAATATAAGCAAGCAGAGAGCACCGAGGGGCCAGGTTGAAGGCTGCCTGATACATATATGTTATAACTTCTTTGACGTTTCTGAATGGAGATTGTCATTAGCATTACAAAAAATATGAAGATGGAATGGTTATTTCTTACTTATCTACAAAGAAATATACAGTTATTTTGAAATAAAGACTTTGAGTAATATAGATGTCACAAAGACAGTGGAATATAGCTGGGTGTGGTGGCGCATGCCCATAATTGCAGCAACTGGGAGTCTGAGGCAGGAGAATCATTAGTTTGAGGCCTGTTTGGGCTGCATGGCCAGACTCTATCTCAAAAACCAAGCCAAACCAAACCAAACACCCCCCAAAACAAAAGAACTAAAGAGCAAAAAAGCAAAAAAAAAGTCAAAACAAAAATCAGTGACATACAGATGTACACAATATCTACTGAAAATGACCTTCCTCTATTTCATCTACCTTTCTCTTTTTTACTGTTTTCATCGAGGAATATACCACTTCAAGAGATGTCTTAGTTACTTCTCTCATTGCTGAGATAAAATACACAACACCCAAAGTTAAAGGAGGAAAGGTTTATTTCAGCTCACAGCTTGTAGAAGTATCAGTCCATAGTCAGCTGGCTCCAAGGCAGGTTATCATGGCAGAGGGGCATCACAGAGGAGAAACGTCCATGGCAAAGCAGGGCATGCAGAAGGCAGGAAAGAAGCAAAGTAGCTAAGCAGCAAGCAGAAAGCTTGCCTCTCCCTTTTATCCCATCCAGGCTACCAGTCTTTTGGGTGGTTCCAACCACACCCAGGGTGGGCCTTCCCTTATCCATTCCCTTAATCCTAGCATTACACACCCTAGATCCAACCACCTCTGAAAAGCCCCACTTAAAACAACCCATAACAAAAGTCACCAACTGACAGAATATCTTGCAGAAATATTTTTAAATTATATATTAATTTTAATTGATAAATAAAAATTGCCTATATTTATGGTGAATAAAATGAGGTTTTCAAATATGTGCACAATATGAATGACTGAATTGAACTTATTAACATGTGTTTTATCTCACATGCTTGTCATTGTGTGTGTGTGTAAACACCCGACATTCCCTCTCCACCATTTTCTAATATAGGATATATTGTTATTAATGATAGTCATCATATTGTGAAGTAGATTTCTTGAATTTAAAGAGACATTTTGAGAATAATCAAAACAGAATGCTTGGTTTTGAACATTCTAGAACCAAAGGTTATGTTTCAGATTCCATCACTCGTCCAAAATAGGGCTTTGTAAATGTAAGAACACAGTAAATATTTGTTGATTTGAAGTGGATTTGATTCAAAGCAGTAACGTGTATTTCCAATATACAAAAAAAAAAAATCATATGGGTCTTTTTTATGTAATTGAGAATAAAGAAATCCAGATCCTAAGATGTGGAGCAAGACTCCATTTAAATGATGCTAAATTAGCTGAAACTTAGGCATGGTAGCTCCCTTAGGACTCTCAAAGATTTTTGGCCTGAATACAAGGCTGAGAATATACTATTATCTGGGGACCTAGGACATGTTTTCCAAAGGGCTGCTTGGTCTCTCTTCAAGTAAAACTTTGTTTATCCAAAAGCTTCACAACGTGCATGGCCCTCCTCCCTTCTACTCACCTTTCAGGGTCTGATGACAGTGATCCTACTGAAACTTTAGTTAACACAATTTTAACAACCCCCTCAACGGTCCCATAAATATTAGTAAACTAGTTTTGCATTAACTAAACACAATACAGAATATCACATTTATATACAGAACATTTTTACAGTAAAAATTTGAACTAAAAATATGTACATCCAGTTTCTTTCTGTAACTGAAATTAATAAATATAAAAAACT
>NW_004624753.1:7220719-7243081 GCF_000247695.1 Heterocephalus glaber
TATTTTAAAACTTATCCAAAAGAAACATGAAACAAAAGCTCAGTTATATATATTCTGGTTTATCTGAAATATTTTAATTGAGGAGACATTGGTTTTAAAAGTGAAAATCTTCAAGTGTCATGAAAATCTTTTATCCCTTGTATCAAAGTTGCCCAGCAAGCACTTCTGTGTAGAATAGAATCTTTGCTGTAAAAATAGCCTTAGAAGCTTAAAAGGCTTTCCTCCAGGGGATTTTTGCCATTTTATGTCATTCAGTTATCATGACCAACATGTAATTCATGTATGTTTACAAACACATAATTATTATGTCCCAAGGGTAGCACAGATCTGTAAGTTACCAATTCAAGGACCATTTCCCTCACCTTTCTTGCCAATATAACAGATATTTTCCTCCAGATATTTGGTCATGCTGCACTCAGGGAAGATGGGCTTCTTGTCCAAATATGGGAGATAAATCTTGTATGTTCTAAACTAATCCTGTAATTCATTCTCCTTTATCAGTGAACGTTTAGTGGGAGATACATGATACACTTGTGGCTAATCAGACACAAATGTAAGTCCACTACAGAGTTGCTGGGAAGATACTTCTTCCTTGATAAAAAGAGAAATGTGCAAAGAATGACTTCCTTTACCCTCTTGCTTTTGATGTTAGAGTGAGAGAAAATGATGATTGAGTTGTTGCAGCCTATTTAGGACTAAGAAAAACAATCAAGTTCTTCTATAGCTCCCTGACATTATTATGCTGCTGGGTTAATCAACTGCAAACCCTCTGCTTCTGGAGTTAGTACATAGGCTAGAAGCACATTTATCTTTGTTTAAGTATTTCATTATTTGCTCACCAAAGTATCTTAAGTGACATATCATCTCATTACCACTTTATGTGTGTCATTTAAGGGGCTAATCATTAGTTACATTCCTATTAACAGGATTATTTGTTTCCATAATTGTTAGGAATGGCAACTATAAATGATGTTTGATATTCTGCTAAGACCTTTCTGCATTTATATTTTTACAAAGTAGAAAAGAAATTTCCATTCTACTGATGCCAAGAGAGGAGCTTTCAGAGTAATTACAAGTCCATTGTTGGTAAATGCTAAAGCTGATTTGCTTCTAGATGCATTGAGCTTCAAGACTGTGCTCTTAGCTCTGCTGCTTTTCCACTTCTTTACTGCACAGCGATGCTGCATTTTAGCTTCTCATTATTCCTAATGCACTTCTCAAGTTATCACTTTTTAATATTCTCCTAAATCTTATTTTCCTCACCTTATTAACAATTTTTTCAAACATACAGCAAAGTTGAAATAACTTTATAGGGAACACCTATATACCTGCTAAGTAGATTCTACCATTAATATTTTCTTTTGCTTTTTTGCTCATTTTATGTCTTTTGTGTTTTATTGTCATAAGTCATCATATTCTTTAGATTTTGTATTCTTTTTTAAGCAATTTTCTAACATGTACATAGCTATGCATTTCCATTAGCAATGGGTTTGATGGTCCTTTGCTTGCTTAGTTTTCTGAGATCTGTGTATCTCAAGGAATTAAGTGATGACTTCCCATTAATAGTTTTTCTGTATTTTAACAGAATTTTGCACTAGCACTAATCAATTACCAACCAATCAATTAAAATATTTGCTATTATAGCCAGCTGAAGTCTGAATCTGGTTCAGTATAGAGAAGTGGCATGTGATATTATTATAATAGATCCAGACTGTCACTTACATTATCTTTACACACTGGTTAATCTTGGTGTCCTTAAATAGTTACTGAAATAGACAGATGCCTTATTTATTCTTGGAACATTCCTGAAGTATTCCTGATTCAGACTCCTAATGTGTGTCTTTGTTCATTTTAAGAGTTCAAAGAGCTTGTTCTCTCGATTCATGAGTGAGAAAATTGTGTGTGCGTGTGTGCGTGCATGTGTGCATGCATGTGTGTACGTGTTTTGTGAGAGTGGGTTAAGCCACAGTTCTTCGTCTTATACTCCCCTGTGTCCTCTGCAATATGTTTCTGTTTCTCACCTTCTAGCCAGACTCACTTAGGCCCAGAGAATAATTCAGCAAAGTTCTTTAATTCAGATCTAATAGTCCAACTGGGAAATATAACAGAAACCAGGTTTGTAGTTTGAGTCTCCAGCCCTCCCCTCTCTATTTCCACAGCTTCCAACTCTTTAGCTGCTCATAAGTAATGGATGAGTGGTGATATTTTAAAAACTTATTTATATTCCCTCATCTTCAGATGAGCCTCAGTGATAAAATTCTTTATTGTGGGCTTAAATATTCCATACAGTAAAGAAAAATAAATGAATGTAGTGACTGACACATGAGATATTACTATCTGGCCTTTTCCATTTTTATTTTTAGTAGTTTGTGCTGGCAGTACATAATGATTACATTCATTGTGGGGAATTGGCATGTGTACATAACATATCTTAATTTTTCTTCATCCCTCTCTTCTCTCTTTCCCCCTCCCTCCATCTCTTTATCTTCTTCTCTTTTGCAAAAGATCTAGCTCCTCATTTCCTATTATCTATCTTTTATTTCACTCTTTATTTATACTTTGGGTTTCTCATATAAAAGAAACCATGGGATATTTAAACTTGTGTTTCTGATTATTTCATTTAACATTAGTTTCAAAGTGGATCTATTTTCCTACAAATGACCAAATTTCTCCTTCTCTATGGCAGAGTAGTATTCCATTGTGTATAAATACTGTGTTTGCCTTATCCACTGTCTGGGTTCTTAAATTTAGTATTTTCCATCGTTTCTCCTAAGGGTGAGCAATACATTGTCTTATTGTTCTATTTTTCCTTTACTTGATATTAGTACATTTCGTTGTGTATTTTTGCCCACATAATATAAGTATTTATTGTCATTCTCTTTTATCAGAATGTACTTTGTGGCCAATGGTTTGGTTATCACTCACTTTTTATTCTTTTCTTAGCCAGTGCTTGTTGAAGTCTGCCTTTGTATAAGACACAGCCTAGATCCTGTCTCCAAGAAGCTTATATCTAATGATACGCTTAACTCCTTTCTATTTTGCTTCCTTATTTTATGCAATTTGAATAGGATTAGTAAACTGTATTTGGAAGAAACAGATATTTTTATAAAATTGTGGTTTTCTGTCCCCTCTAACAACAGAATGGTTTTTCTTTCCTTTCCACTATTTCATCTGAGTGGAAAATAGAATCTATGTATTACATGCGACCTAACACTTCACACTCGAATAAATGAAGAAATGAGACCTAATTTGCAGCAAAGCCTGCAAATATAAAATAAATCCTCCAAATATAAAGAATGGCTTTAAAGTAGCCTCACCATGGTGCTTTTAGCCCTCCCCTAGGAGTGACACCTGAGAGGATCACACATGTTCAGGGCCTGCTTAACACACTCAGATTGTCGGGGAAGCAAGAGTAACATAGTTATGAATACCCCTAGCATCATCGAGTTTCCTGTATTCCAAAGAAGTGGCTCTGCCTGGCGTCACGGAGAGCGTCAGCCTGGCCGGGTTAGAAGCTGCTGTGCTGACCACACCCCCTGCTTTCCTGGGTTTCCTCTCCTTACTTGAATTTATCTGGGGATGTCTGTCTTCTTCGTTTATCCAGGCTGGTTACCTTTCCCCTTTCAGATGTCTGTTACCCTGTTTCTTCTCCAATAAGGACCCTCCTGTCCTTGCTCTACCCCTCTGTCCCCTTGCCACCCTGTAATTCTCCAGGGCATCGAGTAGCACTGGGAGAGGAAAGCTCACAGGGACCTGAGAGTAGCAGCAGGAGGAACCACGGGGCGCGGCAGCTAGGAACTGCTTCTCAGCGGAGTGGGAGTGTGACCTACAAGAAGCATCAGCCTTCATTCCCTCACTGGCCGCAGTACCTCCGTACCCACCCCAGCAGGCTGGCCCACAGCAACTGTGCTGCCATTGCTGCTGTATTTTTAACTTCATGCTGGAGGACACACTGGGTTCCCCCACTTTGCAGAACGGCACCATACTTGTGTCTCTCTTTATCCCACGCTAAATGCAGAGTGACGTTATAATACACACTGCCTTAGAGGTTAGACAATTGTTTTGTTAATTTTAGTTGATAAACTATTTCATTGGGATGGAGCCAAGGAGAATAATAATCCTGGCAGGTGTTTATTAGTTTTACAACCTTACTTCCTCTTGCTGTTCAGAACTGCCTGCTCCTGATCAGAGAGACACCTGAGCTTTTTGTGTGCCACATTACAGTCTTGTATTTTTTTCACAGGTGTTAAAACAAAACAGGGATAAGCAGATTTGGTAATCTTGTATGCTCCGAGTGATGAAAAGCTGTGTAACTTGTTTTCACGGCGAAGCTCATAATGGCCAGGTAGGAATTAAGCAGGACAATACCAGAGCCACAACTACTTCCCTTATTTATTTGGCCCATGGCCAAAGATCTATTTAAAGTGTGTGGTGGAGTAATTGAAAAGTATTGTCTTGAAATGTTCTAGATCTGTAGTTTTGAACCAGTTGCATCAGGGTGCATTTAGGATTTAAAAGAACCATATTCTTCATGATATGAACATAGCTTGCTAGTGGAACTAGACTTCAGGTATTAAAATACTTCCAGCCCTTCTGTTCCTCCGCCTTGCAAATTTTTCTGAAGTACATTGTTTTTTGGGCTGCTCATTTTATAAGTTGATACTTTCCACAGTTGGCAGGAAATTCATTCAGATATATTTGTTTTATTTTCATTGCCTTATTTCTTTTAGATTGAATGATGCACTAACATACTGGGGTAGTGCTTCAAATATTAAAAATAAATTCTAGAGCTATTTTTTACCTTTTTTTGCATTTCTTACACAATTTGAAAACTTGATGCATCATCTGACATGACAGATTTAGAAATAGTGAATAATAGAGCCCTCAACATCTTTTATATGTTGTTCAAGGTACTTCTCATCTGTGAAATTGAAAACGAGTCAGCAGAATCTCACAAAGATATAGTAAGTTGCTTGAAGTCACACAGCACACAATTTGTAGTCCCAGAATACAAAACATTTCGATCTCATTCCCTCGTCCTTACCACTTTCCACCACACTACGTTACTTCTCTTGAGATTAAAAAAATATTCAAAATTCTCTTAAAGACAGCATTTGGCTACAGTTGCTAAAACAAATGAGAGTCAGGCAAATTTATGTAATAACACAAGGCTTACAAAGGAATCCTAAACTTTCTTAAAGGGAAGGGCTCATTTTGCCAAAGTGAGAAGTTTCAATGAGTCCAGGCAAGGCTGAGACAACCTGATGTGTAATGATGATGGTTCTATTATTGGCAATTTCATAAAATTTTCTTTGGAGCTGCATCAAATTACAATTTAAAAAGAGACTCTAAGCTTTGATCCATTTTCTTGAATCTGGAGAAATCTGAATACACAAAAGGAGGTGGTGGTCTGGGGATTCTGACCATGGAAAAGCTGTGAGAAGAACACAGTTCCCACTTTCCCTTTCTTTCTTTTTTGACTGCCCGGTGTTTTGGTGCTCTGAAAGCACATGAGCAGGGTAGAACGAAAGAGCTAATCATAGCAATAGAGCATTGGTTGGGGCATCTCCCTGCTGTTACTCTCTTGGGCAATTATTATTTGTTATCCTCAGTCTTACCATAAAAACAAACCCACTACAGTCCCTTCATGTCTCATCATGTTAATCTCCATTTTCTTCTAAACATTTCTCAGCTAGCACGTGCAGACACACACACACAAGCGCACACACACACTTAGAAAAATATTGGATTTTGTTTCTATTCATTATTATTACTATTTATCATGTTGGAATTTTACATTTACTCTGTTCACATAGTAGCAAGTTTCTCTGCCCCATTAAGGATATGGGATGTGAAATACAACTAACTTGCCTGTTAAGCAGTGAGGCCTGCTAATGGAACAGGGCATTAGTGGGATAATAGGCTTTCAGATATTTCTTCTGAAGTTATGCATTTCTGCTTTGCTTGGCCAGATTCTGTTATGATGACTTAGTTTTTGTAATGATATATTTTCTTTGCACAAATAATTTCCAAATCCAGAAAAAATTCTTTGGGAAATTATGACTTCCAAGACTAGAGTTGAAACAATGCCAACTCCAAAGTTTTATAAATTGGGCTCTAAGTGTGAAATCCTTCCAGCTGTTAAATGCATCTCATATCATATTATAGTCACAGTTTTCAGGATATTTCCTTCTGTTTGAAGACTCCTGAAAATATATATGACTGAAAACTAGGACATAAACATTCTTGTAATCCAAAGGTTGTGAGGAAAGCAAATGTAAGAATTAAGTGTATACAGGTCACATTTTTAATGGTTTTGTGAGTGTTTTTCTCTGTGGCTTTCTTTTCATAGTTCTTCAAAAGCAGAATGAACTATAATCTTTTTTTTATGAACTATAATCTTTAACCTGCCCATTTCATAATTTTAAAAGTATTAATTTTTGGATATAAAAAAGCAGATTTCTTTTTTTTTTTTAGCAACTGTTACTTTTTCAAAGACTGACATCTTCGTGTTGAAACAGCAGCTGGGTGGTACTGATGAGTTCTTGGGAGAGAGCAATGTTCTCTGCACTTGTCCTTTAGCCTTAACTAATTTATTTTACATAGACCCCAGTCACATTGTTTAAATGATAGGATGTAACTCATGCAGAGTCCAAATTCTTAATCCCAGTTTACTGTTGAAGAATTCAAATTTCAATCTGTATTTGTATGGAGGCTAGGAAATCATTTATTTCTTAAGCTTTAAAATCTTTGATTTTTCTGTTACTCTTTTATATCCATGCAGACTTTCATAATAGACTATCGAAAAGGAAGCAAGTATTCCTCCAGAAAAATGCCAGGGAATGTTTTTCTGCTTTACCAGATGCAAAGGAAGAAAGCAGAGTGAACGGAAATGCGCTTGGGTGTCTGCTTTGTGGATAGTTTCTCAGCCTGTTTTTGTAGGTGTCTGTCAAATCCATAGAACTTAGGACATGCAAATCCTTAAAATCATTAACCTGTCCTCTCTATCTTGTACTTATTTTCATTCAATTCACAACTATTGTAAATAATTTAAAACACTGTCATAAAAATTCATATGAAAGGATATTTAAGCTATTAGAAGACTTTTATTGACTTATCATATCTTGATTTATTTATTTTTATAGTTTGTGTCCCAGTTCTGTGATATCTGTGAAATCTTCCTTTTTCTTACTGTCCCACCTTCATGGTTACAAGGCAGTGGCAGCAAACCTATGGCGCATACAATGCAGCAAGCTGTTTGTTTGTTGTTTTTTGGTATCATTGAAAGCTCTAAAAGATTCCCCATCATTGCCATAGGGAAACCAAGTAAGGAGGGTGATGGGAGATACCAAGACCAGTCCTTTGTTAGTTTGTGAAGGATATTGGATTCTAGCTACAAAAGTAACTATGTCCTTATACCATTTATTGATAATCAAACAAAACAATCATCTATGGTCTTTACCACTACAAGTAGTTTAACCTATCACTTTGTATTTTTATTTTCCATGCACTTTAAAAGCAGAAATTATGATACATTTGACAATTATGGGAAATGGTCCTATAAATATAGAAGATTTAAATAATAAAGTGAAATGTTGGTACTATGTATAGGTATAGTTTGAACAGATATAACTCACAATTAATATGTAAATTAGAGTTTGGGTAACATTTCCCCAAGTTTTACTTGGCTTGAAAGTCTTTCACTAATCCATATAGACAACTGTGTTTACAAAAATCATATTGTAATAATTAGTTGAGAGTGCTTTTTAAGAGAACTATGAGAGATCTCCATTAAAATATCTCCTTGTATTTGTTTATTTTACATCAGTTCATCACCTCCTCTGAACAAAAAATCAAAATCATGGCAGACCATCCAGATTCAGTTCATTTGAACTTGATAAAAGAATGTCATGCCTTGGTTCAAGCATCATTCATTCATTTACCAAATATTGCTTGAATGCTTACATTGTTCCAATGATTGCTGCTTACAACACATCAACAAACAAAATCCTCAATCTTTGTTCTTGGAGAACCTACTGAACCTAGTGAAATCCTCAATTTTATTTCCCAAGCAAATTTAAACAGTAGATATCTATATTAGCTTTTCAGTAACTCTGAATTGCAGAGGCACAAGGCCGGGATCCGGTCCGAGAAACACTGGTTAAACAAATGTCATGCCAGAAGCTAAAAATTATGTCTGGATATATGCCTTTTCTTCACTTGAAAAATTATCAATTAAAATTCATTTTACAGCAATACTTTTACATCAGTATAGACCAAAGTCAGAAATGGGGATATCAGTTTTGAGTAACACTGAAGCAGTTCAGAAACTAAAAATTGCAAATTTTAAAAATTGCTCCATATATGAGCCCAGGCTAGTGACACCTTGATTTCAACTTGTGAGACTCTGAGTATAGAAACCAGTCAAAACCACTGAAGCTTCTGATCTACAGAATTGTGACATGATAAACTTGTGTTGTATCAAGTCATTACATTTGCAGCAATTTGTTATGGGAGGGATAGAAGACGGATGCATCTTCCAATGCTTTTAATCAATCAATACTGGATCTTCAGTTGTGTTTTTGTTAGAGATTACCCCCAAAATTATCATATCTTGGATGCTGTGTATTAACCTTTATATTTTGTCAATAAGTAGCTTTTCTGGTAATTTAGCAATTGCATATTCTCCTATATTTCCCAAGTGCTTTAATTTACATTGATTATTCATTAAGTCCTTGCCCTGGCAAAGAAATAGTAAATGATTAAAGATGCTGCTTCTTGGTGTTCTTTCTTTGATGGATCCTTACCATTTGTGTATGGAGCTTTATTTATAATGAGGAGAGCTGCTATAGACCAACTATGATATCCCAAACATCCCAGTGAACCAGAACCCAAACTCTCTGAAAGATTTGTATAAATAAACCCTGAGTGGAAGGATACAGTTACTGAACAGATCCCACAAATTAGATTGGTTCAGCCTTCCTCACTTAGAACTTCCTTAAGTGGGTGACAAGTTTAGTATAAACCAGAAAACCAAGCCATGAAGAAAGCTGATTGAACAACTAAGCATGTGGAGTAGAATCAAAGAGAACTTTAAGCCCATATCTTTAGTTAACATTAAAGCCAATGACATGATGCATGCTCTTTAGCCTGTTTCTAAACTGTCTTTTTGAAAAGCTGCTAAAGGTTATGTCAAAGATGTTCTTTGTGCTTAACTCTCTCAACTTTATGCTCATTCCATAGCCGTACAACTCTAGAAATCTGATTTTAAAACAATTACCTTGGCTTCTAGGGAATAACTACTTTAATGATCTTTTAAATAGTTTTCCCAGAAGACTTGGCCTTCCTGTAAATTCTTTATTGCATATTTATATGGGATAGTGGATTAGGCAGACATTGTTCTTGAGTATTTTCTGAGCTAAAAGAAAGTGGCCAATAGGTAGTCCCAAAATTACGGGGAAATATTAGAGAGGGATGAGAATTTAATATTTCCGGAAACTTCAGAAATAACTAGTCAATGATAAAAACAGATAGATGTATTTTGTCAATTTAGCAGTAGAGGGATCCTGAAAAATGTCACATTTTTGTACAAGGACTTAAGAGTGGGAAGCTGTTGTCCTTTAGTGATTATACATATTTAAAATTCTAGTAATATTTATAAATTACTTTAACTAAATAAATTAATAAAATCATAATGGATGGAATTCTATATATTCTTAAGTAAACATAGAAGGAATTTTGGGGGGTACTTCAAAGCAATGACTTGCACAAATGAATGATAGTCCTGGCACCTTTGTCTACCTTCTGTTTTATTGTTCTCACACCTGTGACAGGTAGGTAATGGTATATTTCATAATGTTTGGAGTTGTATTTAAAAGCATTGTCAAAGATTTACTTGAACCTACACATAAGTATATTTTCACTATTAATATTGAAAAATTGAGATGTGTCCTAGAGGCAGATAGCATTCATGTACTCTCATAGGGCAAAGAAGCTAGAAGAGGGCACTACTTGCAGGATTATCAAAATTGACCTTGTGTTTGAGAATCTCACGTGGCTATGTCTAATATGTAATTGAAGACAAGGGCTGGCTAGACAGCCTGGGTAATGGAAGATGAAATGTATTACTATGACACATTAGTATTCCTTTCCATCCACAGTCCACAAACATTTCTTGGCAACTGTCTGTCTCACAGCCCCTGCGAAAACTAGTCTATTTAGCACTTTCCCATTACAAAGCACTTGAAATACTCTAGCTTAGTTGATACAATCATAAACACTTGGAGGTACAGAGGTACTATTATTAACACTACTATTTTTAAAAAGGAGGCTTGTCCACTTAAATGGTAGAAATGGAAATCATAAGGACTGAGTTTGAATCAAAAATAAATAAATGAATATCTCCTACATACAAAACAGAAAGAAAGCATAGCAGTGATGTGTTCAGGAAGCAATTAATCTTCCAAATTATTCACAGTTTAAGCAGAATGAAGGCACAAGGCTTTTATGGAGGAATTTTTAAAACTTCCTAACTACATAAAATAACACCTGAATAAATAAAACAGGTATGTTTATGAATGGCAAAGCTTTTTAGTCCAAAAATTCAATATAATACAAAAAAAACCTCACCAGAATATTTTGAAGAACTTGATGAATACATTCTAAAAGTAAGATTTAAGAACCACTAAGTCAGTCTTGAAAAGAAGATTCACCCTGAACCCACGTCAGTGGCAGACAGCAGCGTCTCTCGGATCTACATGCAGCAAATGTGATTGACTCAGCTCCCAGCTGCTGCACTGTGAACTCCATTGCCGCCATGTTTGTGTACTTCCTCCCGCAGATGTGCTTGATCCCAAACAGGTATCATATATGTCAGGGATAAGGGCAAGGCCATGGCTGGGAACACTGTAGACTTCTAGTAGCCAACTTTGGCTTCAGTATTCTCCAAGAGTCTTGTTAAACTGCTCCTAAAACTTCATGGCAGATTAGGAGGTTTCTGTTCAACTTTCTTTTCCATCTATACTCAAGGCCAAGTTTCCATTAGGATTGTTCTTGCAACTTCTAGCCCTCCCTGCATCTTAGTGTCTGCCTCTTTCTGGAATTAAACAGAACAGATTATCATTATTTAAAAAAAAAAAAATTAAAAAATCAGTGTAGCATTCATCCAGAATCAAATAGACCAATGAAACAGAAAGTGTAGCCTAGAAATCACCCTGCTGAACTGTACTTGATATATGATAAAAATTGGTACCAAAAAAGTGGTATCATTAGTGAGAAAAGAGGAGGTTGCTAATTGAATGTTTTGATGGAAACTAGTTTAATTAGAAGAAAAATATAAAAGTGAGTTTCTTTCTCATAGTCCATACAAAAATAAATTCCAAATTAAACAAAGACTAAATATTAAAGGGGAAATAAAGTTGTGATTTTTTTAAAAACAGAGACCCAGACTCTCAAATCATAAGAAAAAAATGGTACATCAAAATCCCACCCTCCCTCCTTTTCTCCCTTTGTTTTTTCTCTTTTTCCGGATTTATAGAAATTCCTTATACATCCACATATTGATACTATCTTTTCCACATCTATCATCCATGTATTTAATACTAAGGGTTAATAAGATTCTGGGGGAACAGGAATTCTTATGTACTGCTGGTTGAAGTATAAACTAGTCATTCCAGAGAGCAATCTGTCAGTATGTCCTCAAGCATATGTCCTCTGCTCTTAGGAATATTTTCTAGAACATGCAGTCATGTTTAAAGAGTTGAAAGCTTTCTAAAGATATAAAAACTAGAGATAGAGGTAAGTAGGTAAGTGGTAGGTAAGTTTTAAGTAATACTAAGCAGCAGCAAAGCACGCCAAACTAATAGCACCACTGTGGCTGCATCTTGAAACCATAAGCCTGAGAATGAAGTTAGAAATAGAATGAAAAGTATTCCACCATAGCATTTATATAAATTGAGGGCATGCACACATACAATAACTCAGTAACACTGTATTCTATGAGGATCATTATATAGCCACACATATATCAAAACATTAAAGCAAATGCCAAAGAGAGGGAGTAGAATAGCAGTAGGGATCTGGAATAAAGACAGAAAATATGAAACAAAATTGGGAACTTGGCACAGGCCAATGCTAATGGATGTCACGTTTGGGGGAATAGGAATCACTCAATTCCCAGTGCTTGAAGTCCAAAGCAGAGTTTAGGAGCAAGAGAAAAAATGAACAGATTTTCACAAACAGCTTTTATTCTAGTGATATCACCCTTTACTTTTTGACTTCTGAAGTCTGATCATGTTTTCAGTCACTATAACTTACACAGGAATTCAACAGATACAAAAATGCTAATTTAAAGTATGGTGTTCCTGGATCAGTTTTCTATCATTTATAGGAAATAATGGGAAGTATAGCACCTTAAAACAACACGCATGTCTCATCTCTCAGTTTACCTAGTTCAGGAGTCTAGGCATGAATCTAGTTCAATCCTCTGCTTATGGCCTCCACAGGGTAAAAGACAGGGTGTCAACCATGGCTAAGAGTTCTATCTGAGTCTCAGGGCTTTCTTCTAAGCTCACTGGTTGTAAGCAGAATTCAATTCTCCTGTCATAAGACTGAAGTATTCAGGTCCCAGAAGCCATCTGCCATTTTCTGTGATGCCATTTTCTGCACAAAGTGGAGCTTTGCTCCTTTATGGCCAATAATCAAGGGTATTTGTATCTTTTAAAGTACTCTATTGATTTGGCCAGGCCCAATCTCTTTGATTAGCCTAAAGTTAACTAATTAGTGTGTCATCTCCAAAATCCCTTCACCTTTACTAAATGAACTAATCACAATAATGATAGCAGGACATTCAATCATTTGAAGTGCCAAGTCTACGTTGTGCCAGGTACCAACAAAATGCTCAGGGTTGAGAAAGATGGAAGAAGAATAAAATACAATCCTTGGCCACAAGAAGCTCCCATTCTGCTGGTAAAGAAAGATATGTGTCCTCTTAATAAAATGGAAAATAAAGTAAGGCAGGAAGTAGTGGTTTGAGTTCAAATTCTAGCATCCAATTGCTTGAGTTTAAACTCTGGCTCTGTTTCTTAGCAACAGAATGACCTTGTGTAAAGGGCATAAATTTGTCAGAAAGGGAGGGAGGGAGAAAGGGAGGGAAAAAGAGATGGAGGGAGGAAGGAAAAAAAGGAAGGAAGAAAGAAAAGGGAGGGAAGAAAGTGGGGGAAAACAAGAGTTTCTGTTAAGATTGAATTAAGAGCTATAACAAGCTTGGAATAGCACTTGACGTGTAGAGAACATACAGTGACCCTCGGTTCAGATAACCAAGGTGATTCTAAGATCTTATGGGAAGATACAGGAGCCAACAATGGCAACATTTTATGGTTAAAAAATGAGACTCAACAAGTTGAGACTTCTCTGTGGTCACGCAATAGAAGCAGGTAGAGAAAGGAGGAAACCATGATGCACAGCAGCTTAAGGCTCCCTATTTCCTGCAGAAGGGCCCCAGTGACCTCCACCCAGGGAATTAGAGGACCTGGTAGCTGAGATCTTTCTTTGTTATGTTGATACAGTGACTCTTGCAGTGCTCCTTCACTCTGTGACTTCTAAACTTTAAGTATTAGAATGATGATCATTATACTAAGATTGAAAATCATTAAAAGCTGTGAGGTTATGAACAGTTTTTAAAGATATAATCTCCTTTAATTTTTAAGACAACTGCTAAATGACTTTCATATAAACCCTCTCAAATTCTTTTCCAGGAAAATAGGTATGTAACAATATCAGTGTAACAAATGTTTTTAAGTGCTTTCTGTCTGCCAAGCTATGTAAAGTTTAGTAATTTGTGTAAAACCCAAAATTGAAAAAAATGTCAGTCTATTCATTTTTCATGATTCAATATTTTATATAAGCATCTATTATGGACCAGATATGGTGGATCCAAAATGAGTAAAACAAATTTATAACATCTCCAGGAGAGGAAAAATCCTAGCTATTCCCCAAACCAGAGCATCTGTTGAAGAATAACAAGATTCTAGAGAGATTGCTGGCTGCTCTGGACAACAGGGAAGCCTGTAACTGCTTAACTCTGCTCACCTGTGCCTGTCATGGCCTGCGCTGCAATGAAAAGTTATTACTTAGTATTTTCTGGGATTAGTCTGAGCATCTGTTTATCCTGAAGAGTAGATAGAAAATAATTGCTACAAGATAGTGAAGTTTGATCAGCTTAGTAAAATCAGCAGTGCAATTCAATTCCACCCACCAGGCAAAATTTTCAATTTATATTCAGATTAATAAAAACAATATACATCTAAAAGATGATTTGATCCAAAGGATTCCAAAGGCTTTGCAGATACAGGTGGTTGATGTTCAAGTACAAAGTTTATGCACAGCTGTTTGATGCAGCAGAATAACAGTAATACCTTCCATGAAAAGCCAAATTAGGCTACTAAAAATTTCATTGTATCATGGAGAAAATAGGATTTGTGAAAATAAAAATCAGGTCTTTATAAGCAATTTCACATTCTTAAAATGAAACTGGTGACAGACACTAGTCAAATAAAACAATATTAATGAAATCTAACATCTTGAGTTTTATAATTAATTGCATGTTAATTTCATTTCATCATGTATAATTCATCATAGAGTTTTACTCTGAATGAAATGTATGTATAATTGTATAATTTTCATACATGTGTTTATTCACACACCCAGACATAGAGACACATGTCCAATTTTTTCTTTATCTAATGTTTCATTCATATCCAGTTAAGATGATAATATTCTTTACATGCAAACTGACACTGTTTTGAAAATGAGAGAGAAATTTTAGTAATTACAGTCGAATAAAAGGTATCTAATAGCAACATAGGCAAACCAGGATATGCAGCCACCCTTGGATTCCTGTTTAGGTTAGGACAGTTATCAACTCTTGAATTCTGGGCCATACTTCCAGTCTCTCTGAATTCCATTTCAGTACATCTCATTTTTCTTTTTCAATGCTTTTGATATGAATCTCTCTACCATCCCTCATGTATTTAATGACTATTTAATAAATATGAGGCGGACATCTAAACACATGCCATAACATTCTGCCTCTCACCCTCAAAAAGACTCAGGCACATCCCTTTATACAAAAGGCACTTAGTCCATCACTAAGCGTTGCCAAAGTCCTAACGGTTTCAGCATTGCTGAAAAGTCCAAGTTCAATGTCTCTTCTGAGATTTAAGGCAAACTCAGCTACAAGCCCCTGTACAAATGAAAAGAAGGTTAAACACTTCTAACATTCAATAGCACAAGACAGACATCATCATTCCAAAAGGTACAAATAGGGTGATACAAAGAAATGGGACCAAAGCAAGACCAAAATTCAGCAGGGCAAACATTAAATCCCACAGTTACACTTCCAGCATCTCTGGCAATGTGTGGCAAGTTGTGAACTCCAAAGGCTTAGGTGGTTCCACCCCTGCAGCACTACAGGTGGTTGTGGCTCCTATGGCTTCTCTCTTGGGTAGCTCTGTTCCCTCCTTGCAGTTTTCTTCAGACGATCCACCTTGCTGCCTTCTCCAAACTTCTGGGGTCTCCACTTCACCCTCAGCTTCACACTCACAGCTTCAAGCACGGCCCTCTCACGGGCACACTGCCTGGCCTCCTGGGCCTTCTTGCTTGCATTCTGCATGCATTTAATGCAGCACAACATGCACGATGCCAAGCTGGAGCAGTAGCCAGGCTTCCTTCTCTCTTGGATGTAGGGATCCAGTGCCTGGATTGCTCAGCACTCTGAACCCAATCCTGAGGAAAACATTATCTAGGCTGCTGTCATTCTGGAACGTGGTGCCCTGGGGCTTTCTTCTCAAAGCAAAGTCGTTCACTTTTGCAATTTTGAGGCTGCAAAAAGTGGAGTCCTGCTGCTTCTTGTGATGCCCACAGGCCATCTTTTCTATTCTGTTCCTTCTCAGCAATCAAGATCTCTTCTGGTCCACCTTTGGAATCCCCAGCTTTACTGGAGCTGACTTTCTGGCCAAACTCACAACATTTTAAATCATTCTGCTGGGCTCTCTGCTCTTGATTGTCAACATAAATGTGGCTAAAAGCCCCCAACAACAGCCATGCCACTGCCTCAACACTTGACTGCCTTGAACTTTTTTTCTACAAGATTAATTAGTCCGTCACCCTTAATCTTGGTCTCAGACAAAGTCTCTGGACATAAGCAAAATGCAAACTTTCTGGCAAGGCATAACACACATCATCTGGAGCCCAATAGCCAATGCGGTCCTTCTTCTTGGCAGAAACCTCATGAGCCCGGTCTTGGTCTTCTGAGCTCTGACCAGAATCTCCCATATAGAACAATGTGAGGCATTCCAGCTTTAATTCAGCTGGCATCTCTGAACATTTCCTAACTCTTCCTCTTTCCAGAAGCCAGTTCCAGAGGCTCCTGAGCCACATGGCCAAGTGATGTCACACCAATGACCCCACTTCTCTAAGCCAAATAAACCTTTCCCCCTTTTAACTTTAGGTGTCAGGTGTTTTATCTCAGCAACAAGAAAAGTAACTAACACAAAGATATAGCTTCAGCCATTGACCTTTGGATGCTTACATTTTAGCCAGACACGGGGGCACAATTAAACTAACTAATTATACATTTAAAACAATTCTGAAGACTGCATAAGAGGTGAATTTTAGTATCTGAGAGCATGTCACCTGTTCCACGTAGGAGGCACAAGAAAACTTTCATTGCAGCTACCATTTTGATAGAATTCTAGAGAAGTTGTTTACTATTCCTCACCTCCATCACTTGTTAACACTATACTTTTTTCCTGCCATTATCTTCTTCTGCTTCCTCCTTTCAAATTTTCTATCATTGTTAAAATTTGCAATCTTCATTTTTTTCCTTTTTCAAATTATATAACACATACAAGTGACACAAGATTTGCTATACAGAGCTCAGCTTCTGGTGTCTAAGACAAGGCATGCTAAACTAAATCTCCACTCCAGTTTCACAAGAAATTCACAGATATGCAATGCAATGCAAAAAATAATGCCTGTGGTACAGGTGGACATATTTTTCTAGGAGGAGTCTAAAGATTGGGCCTCAGTCAGTACTCCCTTCTTTTTTTTTTTTTTTCAGTACTCATTTCTTAAGACTTTGTGGCTCACCGCTTTTCTTTCATTAAAGCCCAAGCTCTTTACCTGGGTTGATACTTACTGTGTCATGTGGTCTCTGCTTTTCTCTCTAATTGCTTCCACTCTCACAGTCCCTGCTCTATCCCTGCAGGAGCCCACCTTCTCTCTTATCTCTAAGCACTACACATGATTCTTTCCCTTCCTGACTTGGTTTTAACTCTTACTACTGACTGTCATTCATCCCTCTGGTCTCAGCTCCTCAAGAGCTTCCCTGGACTGCTAAGACTGAATCAGGTGTCCCTGCCAATGTGCTCTTGCCTGCTGTTTTTGTCATTATAGTCTGATTCTGTGCTTACCTTTGAAGTTACTTTCTGTACTTGGTCATGATCTATGTTATGTCACGAAAGAGAAACACTACAATAGAAGCTTGAATACGAGTAGGCACTCAATAATAGTTGGTTTTAATAAGGGCCTACAAATAGGACTCAATTTTAGCCTGAGAGATGTGAAGTCCAAAAAGGAAGCATAGTACCAAAGATGTGCCAATGGATTGAAAGTGCAAAGCGAATACAGCCTTTACAACATTCTGGGTGAAACATAAAGTCATCACATAGGAAAACAATGGGACCCAAGGTGAAGGCCTTGAATGCCAGACATTTGATGTATATTGAAGCCTATGGTCCTCTTTAAATTTGCCTGGGGAGCTACTGTAAAAACATCACTACCCCAAATCCACTTCCAGAGACACTGGTTTAATTAGTCAAGGGAGAGACTCAGGTAAGCATTTTTAACAACCTTCTTAAGGGAACTGTCTATAGAGAAGAATCACAGTTCTCTAAGGCAATGATACCTTTTGAAGTTTCTGAGCATAATCTGGTATATCTTAAATTTGTGATAAAAACTGGTTAAGTGAATGTGGATTCTTATACATACCCATCTCTGTGTCAGTGGTTTTAAGGAATTTTTTATGTTATATAAAATGTTTATTTAAAAATGCTGCGGTAACCTTATTTTTTTAATAAAATTCTTTTATTGGTACATTGTAGGTATACAACACAATTACATTTCTCATTGGGAATTGTACCTTTACATAATGCATCTTGGTTCTTATTTTTTCCCCATTCCTAGCCCTCCCTTCATGCCCTCCACCCTTCCCTATTTACAAAGACTTTATTTCCATTTTTCCCATTTCTCATCATTTTTCCTTTCCCTTCTTTCTTTTCCCCTGCCCCTCCCACTACCCCTACCCCTTTGGACCTTTTCTTCCTATTTTACATTATCGATTATTCATTCTAATCAATGGTACATTTTAGGTATACAATAGAATGACATTCATCATTGGAAATTTGCACCTTTACATAGTCTCTCTTGGTTCTTATTTTTCACCCTTGCCCAGCCCTCCCTTCAACCCCTCCAGTCCTCCCTATTTACAAAGATTTTGTTCCTATTTTCCATTTTCTCATATTAATCCCATTCCCTTCTATCCTTTCCCCTAGCCCTCCCACTTCCTTCCCCTTTGCCCCTTTTCTTCCTATTTCACATTAACTATTATACATTTAGTCCTTATTTACACTTTCAGTTTCTCACACCAGAGAAACTATTTGGTATTTATACATGTGTGTGCTATTTATTTCACTTAAGAGTATCACCTCAGTGTGCATCCACTTAGCTATAAATGTCTTTAATTTCTCATTTTTTATGGCTGAGCAGTACTCTGTTTTATAAAAAAACCACATTTTCTTGATCCAGTCTCCAGTTGATGGGCATTTGGGCTGTTTCCAAGTTTAGCTATTACAAATTGTGCTGCTATGAACATGGGCACAAATATATCACTGTGGTATGATTCTTCTAATTCTTTGGGGAAGATCCCCAGCAGTGGAATAGTGGAGTCAAATGGGACTTCCAGTCCTAGTTCTTTGAGGTATCTCCATACTGATTTCCACAGTGGTTGCACCAGTCTACACTCCCACCAGCAGTGGAGCAGGGTTCCTCTTTCCCCACAGCCCCGTCAGCATTTGTTATTGGTTGATTTCATGATAGCAGCCATTCTTTCTGGAGTGAGGTGGAATCTCAGCATTGTTTTCATTTGCATCTCTCAAATGACCAGTGATGTTGAACATTTTTTCATGTATTTATTTGCCATTTCTACTTCTTTGTCTGAGAAGTGTCTTTTCATTTCAGATGCCCATTTTTTGATTGGGTCTTTAAATTTGGGAGGTTTGATCTTTTGAAGTTCTTTATAGATTCGAGATAGTAGACCTTTGTCTGAGGAAGAGCAGGTGAAGATTTTTCCCACATTGTGGGTTGTCTCTTCACACTGGTGATAGTTTCCCTTGCTGTGCAGAAGCCTTTTAATAAGAAGATATCTCACTTGTTGATTGTTTGTGCTAGTTCCTGGGCAACTGAGGTTTTGTTCATAAAATCTTTTCCTATACCGATGTCTTCAAGGGTTCTATCTAACCTCTGTTCCAACTGGTTCAGAGTTTCTATTTTAATATTTAGATCTTTAATCCATTTTGATTTTAGTTTAGTGCATGGTGAGAGATATAGGTCTAGTTTTAATCTTTGGCAAGTTGAAACCCAATTTTTCCAGCACCATTTATTAAAGAGGCTATCTTTCCTCCAGTGAGGGTGTTTGACTCCTTTATCGAAGATAGTAACCTTATTAAATAGTTACAGGTAATATACAACTATTCACAAAATCAGTTGGTTATCTCATGCTTTATTTTTTCTTTCCTTGTATATAAACACAAGTGTTTTAAACACAATTTTTCAGAATATGCAACATTTATTCCTGAATATTTCTATTTTCTAAGCATTTTAGGTGAAGTTTACTATTTCTAGGAATGGTTTAACTTCCTGGCAATGAAAGAAGTGTGATTGAGTATATTGTAAAAGCTAGCTTTTCAAAGCCTTAGTCAATTATCATGCAAGGTCCTTCTGGTTCTGTCCTGAAGGTTAGAACTCTTCCAGTCAAAGGACAGAACAGGATGAGGGAGTTCTAAAACACACAGCCTCCAAGAAGTGACTCGATTATACTAGATTCTTTTCTCACTTTGGACAACCTTGATTTAGTTCTGTACCACTAACAAAGGCCTTCATATATAATTTATATATTCACTATATCATGTAAGGTTTACTTTCTTAATAAGTAGTGTGTATCTATGTTAATGTCAGAATTCTTTGTTCTTAGCAATCACTAAGATGCTCTAAAAATTTCAGTTTAATATCTGGAGGGAAATTAGCAATATTATATATTGCTTTTATCAAACTTAATTCTCTACTTATATAGTGCGTTTAGTAGGCAGGCATAGAAATTGTATGCTGTAATCAAAAAATAATCAAATAGTGGATGAAATTTCTTATGTTGAATGAGTTGCAATATTGTACTATTGCAAAAGTACAGAAAAAAAGAGGATTTTTATTATTCATTGAATTAATATAGTCTTAATCCCAACTAAAGAGGAATTTGAATTTTCATAAGAATCCCAGTTCTTATACCTCTGGGAGGCATTTTTCTAATATTGAATTTCTTTGTGCTTGGGGCCAGGAAGTAAATTTTTCCCTAAGTTAGAAGGAAATTGGTTATAAATAAATCAATATTGGAGAAATAGCAAGATTTAAATCCCCCATGTTTTCATCAAATGCCATATTTTTCTGGTTTCTGTGTTCTATTTTTTCTTATAATAGTTCCAAAATGTCTAGTAAAAAAGACAAAAAATGCAATGAGAAACTCAGAGCCACAGTCCAGCCCTTTATATATAATCAAGCAACAATCAAGTATTTATGCTGACACTACAACAGAAAGGCTAGACTTGAAGTTCATCAAAGGATTCTCCTAACTTAAGAGTCATAGTTTCCATACAATCATAAACAAAAGCAAAAATCGTAAGCTTTGGGTGGAAAAAGATAAAATATTTTTGTAGAAAATACTGCCATCCAATTTAATTGAAGATAAAGGAAACCTTTTAACTTTGTAGTGTATGATTATATATGGTTGTATATGACTGCCAAGTGATGTCTGAGGGGTTGTTCAAGGTTACAGGAAAACCCTAAGGAATTCTTACAGCACCATCCTGAAATAAGAGCTCTTGCATAATAGATTCTCTGTGGTTTCCTTAGTGAGGCAGCTTCTGTGAAGAACAGGCAGTCCTTAACCATGTAGGATCTGGAGGAGAATTGACTTGTGCATTGGAACGCTCTTAGCTTTAATTCATTCCTCTGTTTAAAGAGTGGAGTTGAGATTTGCTTCCTTTGATTGTTTCCCCTCTTTCTTGGAGTAATCTCTCCCTTGTATTATGAAACATAAAATGCTTCCTTCATCCTTCAAATGAAAGCTAAAAATAATTTTTCATACATATTCTCTTATAGATGCTAGATTAAAAATTTACACAGGGATTTGAATGTACAGCATACAAAAGAGTGAAAGAAGACAAAATATTTCCATCATGAAGGATATATGTGCAGAAGGAACTGGAATATTCAGAGGTGAGGGATGAGAAGATTGGTTTTATGGCCATGGATTCAGAAATCAGGCACTTACCTAAAATTTCCTTTACAGTGTTAACCATTCTCACATTTAAGTTTTTACCATAATTTTTATTTTAATTCTCAGATTAGTTTATCAATACTATATTATAATAGTGAAGATCCTGATAGGATTTTCTTGAATTCATAAACATCTAAAGGAATGAAAAGGCAAAAAGAATCAAAGAAATATTTGAAAATAAAGAATGTTGGGGGACTTGCTATATTGATTATTAAAAACATAATTTAAAGCTGTTGTAACAAGACAGAACAAAAAAATCAAAACAAAAATCAAATGGCAGAACAAAAAATAGAAAAAAAATTTAGGAACGAATCTTAATTATTGTTATCATTTTTACCTGACAAAAGTACCAACCAAATAAAAACAAATAAGGAAGTAAATGAATTATCAAACCAAATGTATTTATTTGATAAAACATAATTTTAAAAGTCTAAGAAATCCCAAGGAAAAAAATTTAATGAATGGTGCTATGGCAATGGGCAAAATAAACTTATCCTAATAATACAGCCAAGTAATTCAGATAAGTTAAAAATTAATGTCAAAATAAAACTACCAAAAAAATAATTTATATAAATAGCAATCTGATCCTAGAATTTAGAAGAAATAATCACTTGGAAATCTGTTTGTATCTGTTTTATGGATTCCATTTGTTTCCTATGTTGGGATTCCATCATGTTCCTCAGATCCTCTATTTTTTT
>NW_004624753.1:7243181-7254824 GCF_000247695.1 Heterocephalus glaber
TGTTATCTGAGTAATTATTTCTGATTTCATTTTTCCCAGATCCTCTTTTGTTGCCAGTTCAGAGAGTCCAGGTGGTTGAGTATCAGATTGTTCCATGTTGTTTCCCTTTGGGGTTGCTGTAGGTGATCTGGAAGTCTGTTTTTGAGGCTTGTTTATATGTTTTCTCATTTCCATGGGGCGGGGGGTGTGCTTCTGGTGCCCATGTGGCTCACCTTCTCTGCCCTAGGAGCTTGGGATGGCAGCAGGGGAGCTTCCTTTCAGGTGCTGGGACTGGCTCAGCTTCTCTGCCCTAGGAGCTTGGGATGGTGGTGGGAGAGCTTCCTTCCAGGTGCTGGGACGAGCTGACCTTCAGAAGAAGTAATCACTAAAGGAAAGCAAGAGTATATTTGAGCACATATAAAGGCCAAACTGTGCTATATCAAAACCTATCATTAGCAAAATTAAGGAATCATCAATTAGCTTGAAAAGTATTTTCAGAAAAATAACAAAGGGTTGTCACTGAATGGAGTTCACATCAGCCATTAAATTTGTATATGGAGAAAGGACTAAGTGCTTATAGAGGCAGTTTACAGATAAGAGATAAGATAATAAGATATATGTTTATGTAATGCTTCTGTTTTATATTATATAAATATGTATTTCTTATACATACATAATATAATAAACATAGGAAAACATGTTTGCTCTCATACTTAGCAAGGAGATATCAACTCGAAAGGAGATACCACTTTGACCCTTAAGACTAAAGGAGGGGCCGTGGATTTAGCTCAGCAGCACCCCACCTGCCTCGCAAGCACAAGGACCTGAGTTCGATCCCTGGTACCGAAAAAGAAAAAACACTAAAGATGGAAGATGAGTTGGAGTTTCAAACATCTTTTACCCTCCCCATGCCATCCTCTTACCAGAGGAGTTTGCTCACCCCACCTCCCTTTTGACACCCTAGTTTAAGGGTGATAGGATTGGTCTGCCACAGGAAAGAGATGGAGCATGTGAATTATGTTACATAAGCACAGTTATCGCCGTGTTGATATTTCCCTTTGAGACTGAGCCTGGAGGAACTGTTTTTGGATTTCTTTTTTTTTGTTGTTAGGATTATGATTCTTTACAGGAGACTCACTCCTGGACCCCTGGACTAGGATGGAGAGAAAAAAATTAAGCAGAGGTAGTTTAGGTAGATAGGAAGGGGGACCCTCCTAGCATCCATCTGTGAGAGTTTCTGCATGCACAGCTGGTCATCTAGAGGGAAAGAAAAGAGGACATCAGTATTGTCCTATGGGTCACATGTGTGTATTAGGTTGTCTAATACAAAAAAAAAGTTTATATTAGATTCATAAGCAGTAAGGGATAGCTAAGGGGTTGGATAAATTAGCAGAGCTTTTCTAAAATACTAATAAATGGTAGAAATGAACCATGTTGAAATAGGATGAATGTTGAAATAGCCATTCTGATACTGATTAATGATTAGAGCTTTAATTGATGTAAGCTTTCTATTAAGCATTTAAGAAACCAAGAATTTGGGCCAGGAATATAACTCAGGGGTGCCACCCCTGGCAACCTCAGGGTCCTGAGTTTGATTCCTGGTGCTGACAAAATATACCAAAAATTTTTACATTTCTAATATTTTTATTAACTCCCACTTATATTTCCTAAAATTATTAATTGAACATTTTTCTTAAGTACATATTTTGTGTCTGATATTTTTTTCTAGGAGGTGACAGCAGCTGACAAGGCTGTCCATGTACTTGCTGGTAAGGCATCTATGTTCTAATGAAACCAGGAGTAGAAGAGATAGAAAACATGAACATAAAAAGGAAGCAAGATACTATGAAAGTAATACATAGAGTGAAGAAAATAAATTGGAGTGATGCGTTAGATAGAATAACCAAGGAATTGTGAGCTAAGGAAAATCTCATCGGAGAGGTGAGATATTAGGGTTCTCCAGAGAAACAATCCCAAAAGACAACTAGTATGCATATTCGTCTCTATCTCTGGAAGGAGGAAAAGGAGGGAGCTGGGAGGGTGGGGGAAAAGGGAAGGTATCTGTATACAAGGTGTGATTGAAATATATGGGGAATGCATAAATGTAAAAAATTACTCTAAAAGACATAGCACAATCAGTCCATCTCAGAGTCCCCCCCAGACACACACGCACTTCAAACACACTTTTCCCATTGGTCTTGCCACTTTCTGAAGCAGTTCTGGAAGGCCTCTCTTGTGTGATTTTATTTGCACTCTTGTGGTTGCCTCCATGTCCTGAATCAATTCAAACTGTTTACCTTCGGTGGTTATTTTGACTTTGGGGAAGAGCCAGAAGTTGCATGGTGCTTTGTTCGATGAAGAGGGTGAATGAGGACACACTGCAATGTTTTATGTGCCTGCCGTTCCACTGGATGGCATTCAGTAGCAGCACTCAGCATAGTTTTGATCAGACATTGTAATCAGGAAATTGTACTACCAGAACTGCTTCATAAAGTGGCAATAATAAAGGGATAAATGTGTTCAAAATGAAAGTGAATAGTTTTAGGGAATTAACAGTGATATATGTCTTTTATAGCAATAAATTTTTAAATTTAAATATTCACCATAGATTTTGACCACTGCTTATATATCTGTATCTATTTCTCCTCCCCCTCCCCTCCTCCTTCTTCTCCTCCCCACTTCTCCTCTCTTCCTTTTCCTCCTCCTCCTCTTCCTCCTCCTCCTTCTTCTTCTTCTTTCTCTCTCTCTCTCTCTCTCTCTCTCTCTCTCTCTCTCTCTCTCTCTTCCTTCTCTCTCCTGGTAATTCAGTAAGTGCTACAAGACAATGCTTTTACTACTCCCACTTTATAAACCTTTACCAGTATTGAACTGATGGAAAGCTAAATAGGTGGGCATGGACCTTCAATGTCACTTTTTAAAAATTAGCTTTCACTCCAAGTGTGATGATTGACATTTCCAAATCATACTATGAGTCAAAGGGTTCCTATTGCAGTGGGAACATGCTTAGGAGGGTGCCAGGACTCCAAATCCTAGGAAAACCAGTGAGGATATAATTGAAGTAGAATAGAGAAGAGGAGATGGGGCTAAAGTAGGATTGTGGTAGGAAGAAGGAGAGAGGTAAGCAGTTCTGAAGGACATGCTTTGGGTGGAGTGCTGAGAGTTCTTGGATGTAGGAAGGTCCCAAGAAAGAAATTCAGATGGCTCCTGGGCTACTGACCTAAGCAACTGAGCCCATGCTGAGGTTATTTTTATGAGAAGAGAATCACTTGGAATCACTTGAGAAGAAGAGGAAGGGAGAGTTTCATCAGGAAATGTGGGGCTGGAGAAAGGAGAAGTCATTTGTTGCTTGGGCTCCATTGACTTTGAGATGCTTGCCAGACTTTGAAATGCCTCAGGTCATTAGATGAGGAGATTTAGGTATAAATTTATATTTGAGACTCAATGGAAAAGTTATGATTGGAGATGTAAGTATGGCGATCCTACATGTACAAATGCTAATTCTTCTAAGGAAATAATCAGAACTTCAGTCAGATTCATAGCTTAAAATTGTAAAACTACACAAAATGTACATGCTAAAAGGCTGAATAAAAAAGTTGGATGCATATAATAAGTTAACACATTAATAGTGCTTTGCTATTGCTAGTATAATTATGTATTCTTTTTTTTTTTTTTTTGGTACCGGGGATCGAACTGGGGTCTTTGCGCTTGCACAGCAGGCGACGAAACCACTGAGCTAAATCCCCAGCCCAATTATGTATTCTTTAAATATCCTTTTCATATTTTTGCTCTTTACAAATTCACTAGAGCAAAGAGACTATCCTCAAAATCAGGAGAAAATAATCAGATTTTAAAAATAATACAAATGATACAAAAAGATTAGACCGATTAATAATAAAATTAAAATAACTAGGAAGGGGAAGTAAAACAAATTAAGATGCCTTGCATACCTGTACCAACTCCCCATAATGAATGTAATATTATGTACTGTAAACATGTACAGATTAAATTAAAAAATGTTAAACCACACAATCTAATATAAGCAGTTAAAATTCAACCAAGCCACCGATTAGTTTAAATATCTCTTGGGCCTAAATAGTTTATAGTTACATGGGAACATTATTTTTCATTCTGAATTTGAATTAATGTGTTGGAAACTTCATCCCCAAAGCCATGCAGTGATGGTGTTTGGAGATGGGTCTTTAGGAAGTAATCAGGATTGGATGTAGTCACGAGAGTGAGGCTTCCACGATGATAGTTATGACTTCAGAAGAAGAGGAAGAAAGACACAAGCTGGCATCTTTGCTCTGTTTTGTCGTGTGGCGCCCTCCACCATGTGTTGATGCTGCAGGGAGACTCTTACCAGAAGCTCATGTCAGCTCCTAGCCTTTCCAGCCCCCAAGTCTGTGAGCTAAATACACTGTTATTCTTTATCAACCACTTGACTTTGGTATTCTATTATAGCAGCAGAAAACAGACTAAGACACCTTCCTATTATTCAAATAATACATGCATGCTATGAACAAATTGAAAACTATAAAAGAATGAAGGGAAAATAATTTACTTCTTAATGGATATTTAGTTTTATTGACCTTATTTCCCATTGTTTATGATATACTTCTATCTTTTTTAATCTTAGTGTAAAAACTATGCATTTTTAGGCCCTCATGGGTGTATTTTATCAGAGGTCAGAGAAAGTTTACTACGTCGTAGAGTTTCACATTTTGTGATAGTGGTCTGCAGTGTTTGGCCTCTATGATACTGCTACAGTCTAATATTTCACTGGAATTTTTCATTTTCACTTCAATGCCATAAAACTGCAACCCTAAATTTATTACAATATTTACGTATATAACAGCTGTTAAAACTACAGTAGTTGAAATACACTTAGGGAATAGTTACTGGGGTAAAATGTATATATAAAAACACACTTTTATATAAGTAATTTATTGTAAAGTTGAACTTTGTTTTCCCTGGAGGTGAAAAAAGGACATATGTGTTGTTATTCTCAAGACAAAGTTAACTCACTCCTTCATGGATTTCTTTATTTGCATCAATATTTACTGAAAATTTCATGAGGATCCCACTATATGCTACACAGTGAGTCACACACAGAAGAGTCACACAGAAGGACACACAATTGGAGAAATGGATTGCCTTATGGTGAGAACTGCTGAAAGGGCACCATCAAAATCCCCTGGAATCACACAAGGAATGGGAGAAGGTGACCCTGGATCTGGATGAGTGAGCATTTACCTGGTGGAAGACGAAGCATTTGCACCTATAAAGAATGTGAAGGAAGAATGAAGGAGGCAAGAAATAAAGCTTACAAAGAAAGTGTGGAGCAGCTTGTGTTGATAAGTCCTATACGCCAAGCTAAGGCATCTGCATTGTACGCTCAGGGCAGCAGCAGCCCAAAGAGGCTTCATTTCAGTGCAGACTCACTCTTGGGATCTGCTTGGGTAGCTATGCAGATGGGGAAGAAACTGGAATGAAGAGTACTAGTGAGAGGCTGAATTTAACACAGGAGATAAAGGGGCTAAAAACTTCAGCAACCTCTGAGGGTAGAGATTTGATTGGTAAAAAGATGTTCAATGATTGATTACAGGAAGAAGAGAGTAAGGAAGAGAGGAAAGAATAAAATTTTAATAGGAATGTTGAGTGTGAAAATTAGAGAAACTGGGAAGCAATTTGAAGAAGGACTAGAACTGAACAGATTTTTTGAAAGGATCAATGAGATTTGCGCATGTGGACTAAAGGGAAAAAGCCAGAGAAAAAAACAGTGAAAAACTTCTGAACTGAAACCATTGTGTCTTAAAAGTTTAGATTTTCTTGAGTCAGCGTAGGAGAGAGAAAGGGTAAATAGAAGGTTTGCTTTCATCTAGACTGAATAGGTGTTCTGGAAGAAAGGGTAATGGGAATTTGAAGATGATCAAAAGACAGGGGCCTGGCATAATGAGGTGAAAAACTGTGCCCTCCCCTCTCACCTTTCAGATTGCTCAGTTTCCGGGATGAGCAGAGAACTCCTCTTGAAGCAGCAAAACAGGTGGTCACTTCAGTTCTGCAGGGCCTGGATCTTGATGTTGCTAATGCAGAGGAGTGCTTATAGATCTGACACTTTCCCATACTGTGCAGTTTCCTAACAGTGTCACCACCTTAAAACGACCCACACAACATGAAACTAAGAACAAATTTTGTATTCTAGTCCTGACTTCATCACCTTCTGCAAAGATGACTTTGGGGAAAAAAAAAAAATCACATTTTAGATTTATGAACTTCAGCCTCATATAAATGATGTTAATATGTTTTCTGCCTACCCCATTGGGGTTTGTGAAGAATAAGTGATGATGCTAAGAAACAGGCATTGAACATAGTAAATTATGATTCAAATGACATTTGTGTGTTTATTATTATTATTGCTATGTCTAATCACCTAAAATCACACTGCTCCCTAACCTAAGAGAACTTCCTTACTACCAGCCAATGTCTAAATTAATGGCTTAAGAAATCTTCAATTTGCATGACTGAGTTTCATCAATCCCAAGTCATACGTGAGAATCATGATAAAAATCAGGAACAGAGACTGCAGGCATAATTCCTTTTCACCACCTTCTAGTTCTTCCTACTCACCCAGTCTTGCCTCCTAACTTGATCATACCAACCAGGGCCCAACTGCAAAGCAGGAGTTTTCAAGAAACACAATTCTTTATATTGTGCCTCTACTTTTGTGTTTCCTGCATAAAGAAAAGGAATTGCGGGGGGCGGGGGGGGGGGAGTCTCGTCTTCCCAGTCCAACACAACTTCCTCTCAGGAATTTGTTTAGGAGAACCTCAGAGGCCTTCAGTGGGTGAATCCTGCTCCCTCCCCAGCTCCCTCATGCCTGGTGCTGTGCACATGTCAGATGTACCCTCCTGGGCCACGACATACAGAATTCAAAAACTTGTAATCTCCTTCTGTTTTCTGAGCCCTGCTTCATGACACTTATCTCTGCCAGCCATTGAACACTTACTTGTTTCTTACTGTCCTCTTCACATTCTTGCAAACTCCAAAAGACTTGGACTTGGTACTGCGTACCCTGGTAACCTTTGTGCCTGCTGCAAGGAGGGCATTTAGTACATAGTTTTCCAAGGAAAGAAGGAATGCATGTGTAAATGGGTATATCAAGTTCAAATGTCCTGTGTTCTTAGAAGAATTTTCTTTTTTTTTTGGTACCGGGGATCGAACTCGGATCCTTCCGCTTGCAAGGCAGGTGGCGGAACCACTGAGCTAAATCCCCGGCCCCTTCGAAGAATTTTCAAAATTTAAAAATATGAAGTCATATAAGGGCCATCAATAAGATTAAAGGAAAGAAAGAAAGAGTATCACTTCAAGCAATTGGTGAGCTTTAAATTAAGAGCTGGAGGGCAGGGGAAGGTGGACCTCACAGCATGTAAAATTACAGGGTCTAATCAGGTGACCAACTCATCTTGAGAGTCCCAGAAACTTTCTAAATTCAGGATCAAGAAGCAGGTCATTCAGTCCCCAAATCCCAGACAAACTGGGACTATTAGTCACCTTGGATTTTAGAGTCAGGTGCCCTTCTGTGATTCAACTGCTCTGTTTAAATTTATTGGCAGTGTGACCTTGAGAAAGACATAATGTCTCTGATTTTAGTTTCTCATTTGTAATTGGTGATGGAAATATCTGGATTAAAGGTTTGGAGGGATTTTGTTTAAAGAGATTATATGTAAAATACATTGCTGGGTTCCTAGTGACAGCTGGATAAATAGCTAGTGGTATTATTAAAGTGCTTGGTTGATAATTGGCCTTCAAAAAATGTCAGGTAAAAGACCAGGGTCAGTGCTAATTCCTGAGTGTTTTTCATAACATGCACAGGGATTTTTTTAATAGTACAATTGCACTATCTTGAAAGGTACAATAAAGGACTCTTCATAGTGAAATTTTAATATTGTCTTTGCCACTCTGTTCTCAAAGTATTTTATCAAAAATGTTGTAATTGTTTCATAGTATTCACTACTATAAAACAACATGGTGCAGTAAAAAATAAAAAGTAAAACTTTTAAAACATTTATAAAGTATTATCCATTTTTAAACATTGTATAAATAAAGTTTTTACCTGCCAGTATCAATAACGTATTCAAGTTCTTCAAATAGTTTGGTATTGGCTGGGAATGCCATATTTTAGGGATGGATAATTCTTCTTATCAATACAAACAAATGTTTCAACTAGCTTTTATGAAATGAAAACCTTTAAAATAGTCATTTGGAGTTTATTTGAAAAAAAATTCTCTTGTCTGTTTCTGTTAATGCCCACATGAGTTTTACTGGTTGTAACTTAAATCACAAAAACCAGGACTTGATGCTTAACTGGCAAAAGGCCAGGATAATGAAATTAATAACATATGCTGAAGAACCATTTGTAACAATTTTTCCATTTAAAAAAGTGAGGCAGCTCAAAGCTACTGACAGCACTTCACCCCCAACCCAACTCCTCTATTTTCTTTTGCCTTTAATATGTCTGTGTGCTGAAGCCTGTGGCTCTTAGTTACTCTCAGTTCCTATGATTTCAACATCCAAGCAGTCCTGTAGCTGTTAGGCAGAAAGTTTGCTTTTGTTGTTGTTCTAAGGCTGTGTTTTGTTTTGTTTTCCTGTGCTTTAGGTCATGGCTGAATTTTGCAAGTGTCTGCAAACTAGCAGCACTCCCTAGGTCAGAGCCCAGACCTGAGCTTAGGGACCCTTTCCAAGACACAGTTGGGTTGCACTGACAGGTCTTACCTGTCAGCAGCCTGACATGGAACTCTTCTGCATGAAACTCTTAAGTCCCAAAGGCCATGCCCAAAATATGTGGATCTTATTTAGAGAAAAATCCTCTGAGACCCTTTCTAAGAACTTCTTCATCCTGTATGCACATTGCTAGCAAGATTGGTAATGTAATTTTCAAACATGATAAATAAGGAGGAAAAACTTAGGAAGGAAGAAATACATAATCAAGAGCAGCAAAGACAGTGGCAGCTGAGCAGAAGTCAGAGAGGTGCTAGAAACAGGCGTAAGAAAACTACAGTACCTTCCATCATTACTAGGTGAACAACTTTTAGCAGTTCAACAGTTTCAGGGAGCACTACAGGATTTCAGAGGGTCTAAATTACTAGTAAATAATTATAGATGCTCCTACAGCTAAACCTGATGCATAAGGGAAGATCAGCTCCACATGGACTTCCAAAGCCCATGGACAACCTTATCATATCCTTTCCCCAGTTGTTCAAATAAAGTTGATAAAATGATGTTATAACAAAGATATATAAATTATCTTTCATTGTCCAGGGGAGATTGTTTTCAGGAAGCCCAAGGATACAAAAATCTGTGGATGCTCAAATTCTTTATATAAAATGGCATAGTATTTGCATATAACCTACACATATCCTTTACTATACTTTAAATCATCTCTAGATTATGCATAATATCTAAAAAATGTAAATGTTATGCAAATCATTGTTATACTCTCTTGTTTAGAGAATAATGATGAGATTAAAAGCCTATACATGTTGTGTATAAATGCAGGTTTTTTCCCCAATGTTTTCAATCCGTGGTTAGTTGAAACCATAGATGCCAAAAATGTGGATAGAGAACCATTTGTATATCCAGAACAAAATGTTAGTGTGATTTTGCATGGAACATATTCAGAAGGATACATACCAATAATAGACCTCTCTGAGCAGTAAACTAGAGGATGACAAGAAAATCTCTACTTCATATAATTCTGTTTTGCTGACATTTTCAAAATGAGCATGTCTTCTTTCATGATAAAAATATTTATTTTGCTGCGGGGGGGGAGCGGTACCGGGCATTGAACTTGAGTCCTTGTGCTTGCGAGGCAGGCAGCGGAACCACTGAGCTAAATCCCTGGCCTCTAAAAATATTTAAATATGCCCAAGGAATGCTAAAGCACTGTGGCATTATTAGCTGTGTACATTTTATCAGTCAGCCCAAAGCCCACCAAAATCTTGAGGGACTGTGTCAATTTTCATTCTTTCTACTACACATATATTGAAATTTTGCGCAGCACTATATCCTTCCATTCTATCTTTGGTTTATATGTGGGGAAGAAAGTATAAATTAGGTAAATTAGATATATTCAATCTAATTATTTTTCTCATGAAACTAACAATTAGGTAAGATGCTGAGATGATAAGAAAAATGTGTGTGCAGAATGTGGGGAACTGGAGGCAGAAAGTTTTAGAGCAGGTGGCCTTGAGGATCAGACAGGCCACAGTGCATCCAGGAGGGGGCCGGGAGAGGCATGGAGAAGTGTAGGGGGACGAGATGGAGGGCAGAAAGGGCTTGGCCGAAGGCATGGCAAGCAGAGACTGAAGGCAAACTGCCGTGACACTGAGGCATTAGAGAGATCAGAGTCAGCCTCACAGTGGTCCCTTGATTACAAGTCCAGTTTGTTCCATTCAATGAATACAAGATGTCAAAAAACAGCCTTTCACTGTGTGTCCATCCTTACTCCTAACCACTACTCATCTCCGTGGCCCATGTTCATCTACTACCCTTGATACAGGGGCCCATGAAGGCCAATGCCAATGCCAGACATAGACACATTGAACAAATGCTCTTTTAGTAAATAACTTTTCAAGAATCACTGTGAACTTGTAAAGAAGGGTCTACTTTGCCCAGTATTGTCCATACAGAACACTGAGGATCAGTCTTTTCATCATGAGATATTTTCAACTTTTGAATTCAGGAATGAACAGTGACAAAATTCAAGTAAAGACTCTTACTCATCTAAGAAGGTCTCAATATTTGGTTTAAAGGTCTTATGTGTTTGTGAATCTATTTGCATGAGGAAGGAAGGAAAAAATGTATATCCAAGATTCTATCACTCTCCACTGACTTCTGTGAGATTATATGAATGGGTGGAAGATCATAATGGTATTGAGTAGTTGACCCACTCAAATTTCTAATTCAGGGAAGAACACTTGCATTTGAACTCTGCTGCACAAATTAAAGACAGCATTTTATAAGTGTTGTCTGTTGTAGTGATGAAACACTACCATCACAGACAACAGTTCCCTTGGTGGCACATGCACTTCACTCAGGACATATGGCTGATTTCAGCAACATACAAATGGGTTTAAGAATCAACTGCAGGCTGGGGATTTAGCTCAGTGGCACCGCACCTGCCTTGCAAGCACACGGTTCTGAGTTCCATCCCCAGTGCTGAAAAAAGAAAAAAAAGGAGAATCAACTGCAGCACAGACCTTGGTATGTTGAGCCTATAAAGCCTAAAATCTCTCAATTTCCATAAGGTCCTTAAAAATCATACAAAAAAATGAAATAAAACCTAATTTTTAAATCTGTTAAAGAAGAAAGTGGACAAGTCCTATTAATTGGGAGGCACATTAATGAAGTAAGCCTGCAAGAATGATAAGTTGGAGATAATAAACTAATGTGGAGTAAAGGATTTCTTTTTATTAAATTCTTTTATTGGTACATTGTAGGTATACAACACAATTACAATTCTCATTGGGAATTATACCTTTACATAATCCATCTTGGTTCTTATTTTTTCCCCATTCCTAGCCCTCCCTTCACACCCTCCACCCTTCCCTATTTAAAAAGACTTTATTTCCATTTTTCCCATTTCTCATCATTTTTCCTTTCCCT
>NW_004624753.1:7259764-7283238 GCF_000247695.1 Heterocephalus glaber
ACAGTGGGTCCAGGTGGTTGAGTATCAGAGTGTTCCATCTCATTTCCCTTTGGGGTTGCTGTAGGTGATCTAGGAGTCTGGTTTTGAGACTTATTTATGTGTTTTCTCATTTCAACTGGGGTAGGGGGCTGTTAGTGCCTGCCCAGATTACCTCCTCTGAGCTGAGAGAGGTGGGACAGGGGCCGGGAGCAGCAGTAGGGATGGTGACCCGAAAGCCCTTTCCTGTGGACTGGGAGCAGCAGGAGGGATGGTGGCTGGGAAGCCCCTTCCTCTGGACCAGGAGCAGTGGCACGGTGGCTTAGAAGCCCCTACCTCTGGGCCGGGAGCAGTGGGATGGCGGCTCAGAAGCCTCTCTCTCTGGGCCGGAAGCGGTGGGAGGGATGGTGGCCCGGAAGCCCCTTCGTCTGGGCCAGGAGCAGTGGGACAGAAGGTGGCCCAAAAGCCCTTTCCTCTGGGCTGGGAGCAGTGGAAGGGATGGTGACTGGGAAGCCCCTTCCTCTGGACCAGGAGCAGTGGCACGGTGGCTTAGAAGCCCCTACCTCTGGGCCGGGAGCAGTGGGACTCAGTACCTTGGTCTGGTGGTCTGGTGTCCTCTGCGTCTTTGTAGTGTGGAACCAGGTGGCTGCCTGTCTGCAGCGGGGTGATTCGGCATTTTCTGTGCAACTCAGGACCTCGGTGTGGCATGCACAGACCTGCCTGTGTGTAGCAGGCTGATTCGGCGTGTTCTGTGCAACTCAGGACCTCGGTAGGGCGTGAAGAGTAAAGGATTCTTGCAAATCAAAATAACTTTGGAAACTAAGGAAAAACTGAAGATTTTCCTACCTGTTCTATTCAAAAGGAATCTATGGCGACCAAAGCAAAACCAAGTAGAAGGAAGAAATATTAGAGAAAAGAAGTAGAATCCACAATGGCCAAAGACAAGAAACCCTGAGCTACTTTCCACTATTTTCAAATTTAGTTTTAGCAAATAGAATATAATACACCAGGCACTCTTCATAGTACTCTGCAAATGTGAGATCATGGAACCCACAAAATCAGCCCTATATGATGATAATATTATGATTATCATTCTCAGATGAAATAGGTGAAATGCCAAGAGATTAAGCATTTTTTTCAGAGATAACCGTCTAGTAAGTGACAGAACAGGTTTAACCTCAGCATCCATGTTTGTAATATCTATGTAATGTTTATTTTTATTCTTGCCTTGGCCACAAAGTCTAACACAGACTGGAAAAATAGTACAGTATTTTCATTCAAACATATGTGATGTAATGATCACTACAGTTTGAACGACCCCTGTCTTCTGTTTTTAGGACCAGAAGTATTTTGCATTTCAGAGTTTTTCATATTTTGGAATGTTTTCAGTTATATGATGAGATATTTTGGTGATAGAACCTAAGTCTTAACAAAAACTCATTTGTGTCTCATATATCTTAAACATATAGGCTGAAGATAATTTTACACAATATTCTTAATAATTCTGGGCATCAAAAAAAGTTTCATAGTGTGCAGTTTTGCACTAGGGCATCATGATAGGGGTCAAAAGATCTTGGATTTCCAATTTTTGAATTAGAGAGGCTCAACCTGCTAATCTTCTCCAGTGATCACCCAAGTATTAAATTATCTTTATTCAAATACATTTATCTTCATCTCTTTTTTCTTTCATAAGGCAAATATTTATCGACTTTCTTTTCTCTCTGTAGATGTGATTGACCCTATGGGAAAAACAAGGATTGTGAAATATAGTCTGCTATGCCTGAATGTTTGTTTTCCTCTAAAATTCATGTTGAAAGTGAGTTATTAATATAGCAGTGTTAGGAGTGAAAAATTTAGGAGATTATTTAGTCATAACAGTGGAACCCTCATGGATATGAGTTGTGCTTCTATAGAAAGGTTTGAGACAGCTGTCTTGCCCCTTCAGCTGTATGAGGATATATCTAGAAGGCACTGCTTCCAATCCAGAAGGCAGGCTCTCCCCAAATTTTCCAGAGCCTTGAGCTGGGACATCTCAATCTCCAAAACCATGAGAACCAATTTTCTTTGATTATAAGTCATCCAGTCTCTCGTATTTGGTTATCACAGCCCAATTGCACTAAGACAGTTCCCTGTTTTCAAGGACCGTGGACTAATTAGAGCAGGCTAATTGCTATAATAAGCAATCCAACATAGCAGTTGCTTCTCACAAATTTGTTAGTCTGGTCTACTCCTGAGCAAGTCAGGAACATGATGCTTTCTCCATCGTGGGCTCGGTGCTCCTCAGGAGTTCACTCCATTCAGCAAAGGCATGGGAATAAAAGAGGAGAATGACTTCCGGAAAGTTGTAAGTGCCAAGCCCAAGAAGCTGTCCTGGTTTGTGCTCCCATTCCTTTAGCAGGCTTTCAGGCAACTGATGAGAGTGTGGTGCCAAGAAGAAGAGCCAGGAAAACTCTGCCAGGGTGCAGTCAGGAAAAGACCCTGCTGGCTTTGACTTTTGGTGCCAATCACTGTATCATCAGTCCAGATTTATATAGTAAAATGGAACCTGCTTGAAAACGTTCAAGTGGGAAAGGACTTAATGCAGGAGATCAAAGACACAAAACCATTGTAAGAGTGGTCTGCTCTAAAGCCAAGAGAAATGCTGCTTCTGCTCAAAGAATTGGGAAGGACAAGAATCTCGGGGAACCACCCCCTGGTGACCTCGCTGCCTATGGTCCTCAACAGGTTTTTCCTAGGAAATTCTGGCAAAATCCTTGCATCTGCCCTATGCTGAAGCCTGAGTACTTTCCTGTTACCATGGAAGTAATAGCAGCTCTTCCTGGCTTCCACCAGGTAACTGTCACTCAGTCACCTCTGATTGGGAGACCTTCGACTAGAGCCTGGTAGCACAGGCATCTGGGAAAAGTGGTCAAACTTCCAACTCTTGCAAATGCAAGAGTAGAAATTGTTCCAAGATGTTAATAGAAGACCCAACCAAGGGATGCATTTTAGTTTCTTTATACAAGTTTTATTTTGGAAACAAGAAGTGAAAAGCTCTGAGTACTAAAATCTTGTGTATTAAAACTATATTCAGTCAATCATTTCTTTTTATTATTCTCCTCTTTATGTTTCAAATCCAGTTTTAAAATTTCAATAAGGGAAGTTAACACAGCACATTCATATTTGAGAAATTATGCTTAATTGAGGGAAGGAGTAAGACTGAGATATTTTTTAAGAGATTCTTAAAACAAATAAATGTAAAAGCCATTAGATTCAGCACAGACATTATCTATCTACCATTAAATTCATAAGCATCAGACAGTCAATAAATAAATCAATATCACGGTAACCCTTACCCTTATCTGCAATGATGGCTTCAGTTCTGTCTAGTTTTTGCTTCAACTTCCCAGGGAAAGCTTAGTTATAGCATAGACTCAATGCTGTTGGTGACTTTGTGTTTGAGGGCTGCATAAAATCCTGCTCAGTACATTGAGGCTTTTTAAAAATATATTTTTATTTTGCTTGAATTCTCCAATGGTTATTATTTTAGACCATGGTCTGTTTTAAGAGTTACTGATATCTTTGTTGCTTGATTACTCCTTGTGCTAAATTCATACGTAGTTATACTAAGCAGAATACATTGTACGTACTTATATTGCATAGTTTAAGCATAAAACTTAGTTTAGGTGTTCACATAGGAAAACAGGCACAGTTGCTAATCACTGTGTCAAACATAACGATCAGGAGCCTTAGGCATTTCAAAAATGCAAGCTGCTGTGCATGCCTGCATGTAGAAATAGAAGCTTTTGCAAAAACACTGGTACAAAAACATGCAAGCTTCTGATTATTGAACTTGGCCATACAGCTCTGTAGATGCTAGTCAAGCTTGATGGTACTAGGCATCAACGAGAGCAATCTCTGAAAATGCCCACCTCAACTGTGGTGTCTAGGAGTGGGAGCTGAAGGCAGAATCCGAACATTTTGCTGTTATTATGAATGAGTACATGTTTGTTTATGTTTTTTTAAACTAATAGTAACAACTAACATTTATATAATCTTACTTATCAAACAACTGGGTAAGAATTATTATTGTACCCATTTTACAAATGCACTTACTTTGTACACAACTAAGATAATGTGCCCAAAGCCACAGATAAAGGCAATGTGGTTATAAAGTACAAGTTCTTAAACAGTGTGACAATTTTTTATTCATAATTTTTAATTATTTTGACTGCCTGTGTGCAGAATTATCTGTTTATGTGCCCAAACATAGCACCTTTACAGATGCTTCTATGAGAGATGAAATCAACCACCTTATCTGAGTTTACAATCCTGAGTTAAAGAAGTAAAACTATTCCTTCTTTGGAATAATTTCCTCTTCATTGCACATGAGTGATTTCCTATCACAATTATTATACACACTGGCTCAGGTACACAATTGAGTGGGAAATGTGGCCTTAACAGGAGATGGACTTTGCCAAGCATTTTTCTGGGAATCTTGTGCTATTAAAATGAGAAATCAACATATAATAAATTAAAATATAAATTTGATGGTCACCTTAGAGGATTAGGGTGATACTAGGTCATATTTATGATTACAAATGAATCTAGTGACTATTTATCCATAGTGTTAACAATGATCCATTTGTATTTATGTGTTATGCCAATTAGAAGATAGTTTTGTAATGTTGAAAGATTGGAATCATTATGAATGTCTACTAATAGTGTACTGATTAAATAAATTATAGTATATATTTATATTTGAATAATATATTCAATTTAAAAATTGAAGAAGCCTTCTTTATATCAAGAGAAAGACATCCAAAATATACCATTGAGGTATGAAATAATGTTTAGAGAAATGAATACATTATATTTCCATTTATATAAAAAGGATAAGAAAAACAGAAGCTATAGCTACATTGACTTACAGAATCACAAGACTGCTCTAGAAGGATAAACAAGGAAATAGTAATAGAGATTATCTATTAGATGAAAGGAACTGAGAAGATAGGGATATATGCTACTGCACTCTTTTAAAGTCTGAACTAAGAAAATATGTTTTCTATTTTGAAAATTGGTTAAGAAATTAAAAGACACATTTGTTGAATATTTGGGCAGAGACTATTAGAGTTAAACACTATGGATAGAAGGGATAGAAAAGACAGAGTTCTCAAATTCTTTACTTGGGCAACAAAATGTACACTACTTAATACTTATTTAGTGAGCACCATACAAGTAAACACAAATTAAGGCAAGACAAACTGCTTCCATAAGTGGTGAAGGCATAACAAGTCATGGCATGCAGAGCATTTGCTGAGTGTAATGAGAGCTGTATTCTGGAGGGAATTGAATTGCAGACCTTGGTTTGAGAGAAAAGACATATGCTGTCATAAACAGCGTGGCCTTGGACATGCAGTGTTCTGGAACTAACTTCCTGTGCAGAAAATCCAGCTAAACTCCTTCCAGTCATTGAGTGAGACAGAGAGGCCGGTACCTTCTAGGGATGGGACACTGGTGGCTTTAGTGGGCTATCATGAGGCGGAGGGAAAGGGGCCACACTTGTCTTTTTTAGGTAGAAACTGAGCTCACCTTGGTTTATATTTTTCACCTTACTTTCTTATTAGAGTCTATTATTCTTTGAAATGTTTTAATTAGTTTGTTTAGATATTCCAGGTATACATTTATATCATTTACAAAGGATATTGGTTTTACTTTTTCTTTCCAAAATTTGTGTTCTAATTTCTTTCTCTGATTTAATTGCATTGGCTTGGACTTCCAAAACACGTTTAATGAAAGTAATAATATTTGACATCCTTTTCTCTAATTTAGCAAAAATCTAACTGGCTCTTGAAATAATATATGTTTTATTACATTAAAAACAATTTAGTTGTTACATATTTAAGTGCCTAGGCTTAGGTGTTACATAGTTAAGGTTTTTAAAAATAAAAATGAATGAGGAATTAAATGAAATGCTTTTTTGGCATTTATGGAAATACTTGTGAATTTTTTCTTGCAGACATATCAATACAATGAAATATAATAACAGGTTTACTAATATTGAACCATCCTTGCATTTCTGAAATTATCGCTAATAGATCATGGTGTTCTATTATCTTAGAGTACTGATGTGTTTTTTTCTGTGACTGTTTGTCTAACACTATTATGTTGAGACTTGTAAAATGAATGTACTCAAAAGTGAGAATTTCATGTAATTTTCTCTCCAGACCTGTGATAGAACAGCTTAAACGCGAATTTCCAGTGTTTGTGCCCATATGATATCAACTTTCTCTGAGGGCAGGCTGGATGTGTGTTTTGCTCCAGTTGAATGTGGCAAAAGTGATAGGAGATAACCCCCATATTTACGCTAGATTATATAAATTTTCACATTGCTAGCAAACTCATTATGAAATGTCTTTCTATGGGTGACTTTGAAAAAGCAACTGCTATGAATTTTATTAATACAGCCAAGAATACAGGGAAAATCTTCATTAGGCTTAGGCAGGCTATGCATTCTTTATTATTCTATAGAAAAGATTCCATTTCCTTCTTTACTGATTCTCTGAAACTGTGAAAATTCTTTGACAGTTTTCTCTATTTCTTCTGTGGTTAACTTACATTTTTCTATTTCTTCTGTAGTCAGTTTTGATAAACTACAGTTTCCAATAAAAACACTGTTTTCATTAAGATTTTTAAGGTTATTGATATAATTGGGCAAAAATACTCTTGAAATTTTCTACATTTTCTTCATTTTTGAACTTAAAAATTGGTGGAGTGTGTGGTTTAATCAATTTTTCAAAAAAACAATTTGGTTTCACTTATTCAGCATTGATTTTTTTCATTTCTTTTGATTTATTCTTTTCTATTTATTGATAAAATATTTAGTATCACAATTTTTCTTTAAATATTGTTAGCTATATTTTTTAACTTCTAATATGAAATGTTGTATCCTCAATTTTAGATGTTTTATAATTTCATATTAAATTTTTTCTGTAACAGAATTGATGTTAAGAAGTTGAAATACTTTGCTGTTTCTTCTGTTAGTTTCTAGTTTTGTTATGCTATAACCAGAAGATTGTTTTTGTATTACTTTTGCTTTTGGAAATATACTGTTTTTTTATTGTCTAGTATGATTTATGTTGGCACAAGGTTTATGGACACTTGCAAATAAACTATGTTTCCTATATTCATGGTTCAGTTCTTGATATATATCAATTGACTTCTGATAGTAGTTATAAAAATATGTGCAGAAAAACTGATTTCTTTCTCTATATAAGTGACTTGATATTCCTTCCTACCTGTCCAGTTGGGTTTTTTTTAAACTTTTAAGCCCATTAGTTTAAAAAATGTTCAGATGTTGAATATCCATGATTCCTTAGTTTGGTGTTTATAGTTAGATGGTTTTAGTTGGGGGATTTTGTGATATTAAGTTTTTTTGTATTTTAGGAATGTTTCTCTGAATTGTATCATTAAATACTTGTTCTAGCTCCATTTTCCTTCTTACGTAGACTCCAGTTATGCATACAGTATGTCTCATTTTGATATTTTCTGTTGGTAACATTTTCTCTTGAATTCTTATTTCTTTTCTTTGTGTGTGAACTCTTATTATTTCAATTGTTTTTCATTTTTTTCATTTCTGTCCTCTGTGTCTATTTGTTTATCCCTTCCTGAATTTATTCACTTGAAAGCTCCTCTTTATTTCTTTGTCATTTTAAAAATGATTTTATTTTACCTACTTCTTCATTAATTTATGCTACTTTATCTACTATTATTATCTCTGCATTTCTACCCTAAGTTCTTGCTCTTCTATTTTGTGGCCTTCCTTAAAAAATACTGCTGCTTAATAACCTTTAACAAAATTATGGCAAAATATTGTTTATAATTTAATCTCTTCCATGGTAATATTTTTTCCTGGCAAATAATTGTTAATAAATTTTGCTCTTCATTTCTTCCTTTATTTTTACAGCTTTTCAGCACTTTGCTAATGCCAAATGCTTTTTATATTTTCACATTGTGCAGAATGTTTGTGGATTAGCTATAATAATAAGAGTTTCCTGTCAGTGGGGATGGGACAGGGTAGTGCCCTAGGCTAGTTGGGTTTCATTTTGTTTTTATTTTCCTGGTAACACAGACTCTGCCTATCCTTAGTTACCACCAGCTGAAGTTGTTGATTCATGTGAATGTGGGTTTCTATATGATTCATTTTGTAAACCCTTACCCTCTTTTTCTGGATTAATCATTCTATTTAATTATGGGGAGGGGTGGTGGCTTCTGCCTTGGAGCAGCTCACCGTTTCACACATCCTTTGGAATAGGTCTCCTGTGACCGTCAGGGGTACCTCCCCCTGCAGGAAGAGTACCTTGGTTAGACATTCAGATAGCTGACACCATGATGCCCTCATTCTGCTCTCCATCCCTTCCATATATGCAACTGTTGCTTGAAATTTACTCCTTGTGGCAATATTTTGAAACTTGGTGGCTTTTAGTGTTGATTAAAACAGAAGTTTCCTTTCTTGTTTTAATATTGCTTGTTTTGTTCCCCAAGGACGAAGAAGCAAAATCCTAATCATTGTCAGATCCACACGAGAAATCATTAAATTCTCCTTGTGTACTTCTGACCAGCAACTTCTAATAATGTTACAACACCTTAGAGAGCAACTGTATATTTGCTGCATTTTGGGGAACATCTGTCCTGCTTCCCCTCCCTCATACTATGATTATGATGAGGGCATCAATGTCATAACTGTGGTTTTTGATTGCAAAAGTGAGTGCATGATTTTACTCATTTAGGTGAAGTATTTAGCCTAGGTTGGGCATGAGACCTAATCAGTGTCAACCAGAGCTCTTTGGAGAGATTTTAATAGAATGAGTAAAATTGTTCTTTCAGATTTCAACCTATACAAATTCTGTAGGCTGCTGGTAGTTAACTTTCTTTTCAAATGGGAAAAGGTTGCCCGAGAATGAAGAGAAAGAGAAAAATGACAATTAGTGATGGCATTACCTGAGTGCCTGGATAACAGCTATCCTGAAATAATTTCAGGTATTTATTGTTAGATGAGACAATAAATTTTCTCTTTTGTTTGAGCTTATTTGAGCAGTTTTTTTTCTTATAATTTAAATAGACATTTCCGGTTCTAGTATCTCCAAGTTTTCCAGATTTATTATTGACTTAGAGATATTTTTCTAAAATTAAAAACCATTTTCCCATAATTATGACCATGAATGTGATATCTAAGTGATATTTTGCTATGTTTCCTTTAAATTGTACTTTCATAAGTGTGCAACTTCATATTAAAATGTACTTTCTGCAAATATATTTTTGCATCATTCAAAGCCATTCTTAAATTTCTACAAGCTAAATAAACTTTAAAGAAAATTTACAAAAAAAAAAGGAAAGATGACAGGAAACTAGAAAATAGATGTTTAGAGATGAAGAGGATCGGGGAGGAAAAGCATAAGGGGGTAACAGGGATGACAATAATAGAAATACATCATACACATGTACAATATATTACAACAAATCTCATTGTTCCATATTTCTAATATGCGCCAACAAAAATTGAAAACAAAAAAGGAAGGTTACAAGGTGACTTTATTTACAAGATTTTCTTAAGAACATGAAATAAGTTGTCTACTGTTTTTTGCATTTCTTGAATTTATTACCTCAGAAGTAGCTCTGCTCTTCAGAAAGTATATCCAACACTTTGCTACACATAAAAGTATGGTGAGATGACATCATTTTCTACTTTCCAAAGAGGAACCTTGTATTACCTTGCATTCCCCAGGAGGTAAACTGGCTTTTGGTAAATGTGCAGTACCAGACCTGTGGTTACTTTCCTGTGATCTCAGAGCCAGCAGGAAATATTTGCACATCTCTTAGCTTTCAAAGGCCTGCACAATTCTGATGCTGTCGGTCATTCCAGCACCAATGATGAGTAGGTGGGAAGTGTGGCTTTTTCAGAGTCTGAGAATGAGAAGAGAATGTGCAAACACATACTCCATACTGAAGAGCAATGCTCACAGCCCATGCATCTGTTCTCTGGTCTGTAAGCACAGATTTTTATTTTTTGTATGGACAGTGCAAGGAATGTACCACAAAATCAGGTAGGTCTTAGGCTGATCTTAATTCTGATGTCAACATAAAGAACTTCACAACTAAAAAATCACTTCATTACTAAAAAGCAACTTCCTGATTTTTATGTTTAAGGAAAAATAAAAGTGGCTAGTTTTAGTCAGCATACTGGCTTTCACATGATTTCTACATATTTAATATAAATTTATCAAAAACAAAATTTGGTCAATATCCTTAACATAAAAATTGTTTAGTATTGATTATATACTTAAATATGCTGAATGTTTTAGACCATAATCATTAGATAAGAAAACATTGTTCAAAAACATTTAATAATACAATATACATTTGTAATACATGTGCATTTCTTCTACTTTAGGAACTTACATACTACAATAAATGATTATATAATGAGAATTATAAGCTATTAATGAAGAAGTTCTATTTTTTAGTTATAAAAATTAATAATCACATGTTTATATTTGACATAAAACAGAAGTCTGAGAGATCATGGGGATGCTAAATTTGGGGAAGTTAAGCTTAAATTTCATCAAAGATTCATCAAATTGGAATGACTGTCTTAACCCTCCAGCTTCAGAGTTTCAGCTTCTGGGCTGAGCTGTCTTGGGGGAACTGGAGAACAGAAGAACTGGTCTTTGCAAACCAGCACCCAAGGGAGCCCAAGGCTCCTAATCACAGAAGGAGTTCCTAGTCCACACTTCCTTTCTCATCCTCAGGACACATGGGTGAATGTATTTTCCCCCTTCTCTGTGAACACCGTAGTTACTCCTTTTACGATTTATTTTCTCCTTCTAAGATGTCCAGTGCCGATTTTACTCCAAGATGAGCTGACACATCTGGGTTGAGGGGCACAGGCCATAACTGGGAGCCCTAGTGCAGCCCAGGATTTAGGAGCTGTAACACTTTTGGATAATGATATGCGTGACTCAAGAGTGGAAGGAAGAGCAAGAGCAGTGTTTATTGAGTGCTTACAGGCGCTGTAATTAGTGTTATGTTTTATACCTAGAATGTACTCCTAAAGTCTCATGTAGGACTTGAGGTAGGTCAAGAGAGGTAGGGCTTTTGGTCACTGAATGCTGGGGCACCATAATTGTCAGGGGAGTGGATTCATCAAAACCGAATGTGCTATTAAGACGCGGAGCACCAGAAGGGTGTGGCTTCCTCCCGGCTCCACCCTTCTCTCTCTGTTTCCTGGTTGCCAGGGTTTAAGCAGATCTCCTCCTCTGCTATGCCCTCCTCCTACGCTGTTTCTTCCGTGGAGCCAGCCACCCATAGAGTGAAACAGTGAGCCAAAATAAACTTTTTTTTTTTTAAGTTGTAGATGTTGTGCGTTGTGTCTGTCAGCAGAAAAGCTAAGACAATTAAAGTCTCACATGTACTAATGTATATTAAAGTATAATTTGTATACTATGTGGTGCTTGATTTTGAAGAGATGACAATGTAAATCAATACTTGAGGGAGGAAAAGTAAAGTTGAACCCTTAAAAACAAGACAAGATTTTGGAGTAAAATACACCCCCCCCCCCATTAATGAAGAGACAGATGGGAAAAGAAGTGACCAGAAAAGTTTCAGGGTATTAAAAATGTCCTCTTGTACATTCTTAATAGAGAAATAGAGAGTAAATTTCAAATTTAAATGATTGAAAGTTCATCAAATCAAACAGAAAATGATTGGGAACTGGACAATGCAATAAATCACGAGATAGTTCAAATTCCTATCAACAGCCTTCAACGTCAACAATTTGGTTTGCACCTAGGACAAAAACAGCTACTGTGGTAAATACACAAACAGACTGAAAAAAAAAAGCAATATGCAAAGTGTGTGATAAATATATTCTAGTTTAGTGTACATTTTCTACATAAATACATATACTTTTAAAAAACTTTTTGCACTTTTCTGCAGTGGAGATGTTATTTGTGTTTTAATTAATTGTCATTAGTCTTCTCAGCACTGAAAGGACTAGATATAGGCAAGATAAAAACGATTTATCTGACTTAAACATGTTTTGAGATAACTAGAGGTTTTCCTCTGTTCTGGGTAAAAAGATTACTTTTATTATTACTAATTGTATTCCTGGACTTCTGACAAGCTTCAGTGTTGGCACTGCTAGAATTCTGAAAAGATGACATTAACATCGAGTGAAGCCTGGGACCTAGGAATGTCTGAATCATCTGTCAGACTAATACCCTTCCTTGGGAGGTCCCTGGGAGGGACTCCTGTGGAAAATAATCACTGGAAAAAAGCAAGAACTAATGCTTTTTCTTATTAGCCAGTCTGATCATTGTCTAATGCAGAGCTTCAGTGAATTAGGAAGGATATGCACAGGAGTCTTTTTCTTTATCAGGCCCAAGTCACTTAAAAACCAAACTTATTTTAGTCCTGAGGCCAACCTAAGTCTCAGATCTTACCACTGCAGTAGAAGAAGAGATAAATGCAAAGCATAGCTATCAACACCAGAGGAAAAAGTGAGAGGGGCTGACCGAGACTCAAACTCCTAGACATGGAGAGCACCCATCCCAGGACTCACTGGCCATGTGGGACAGTAAGCATTCTGAAGACAAGAAAGACAAGGAAGTGGCCAGAGCTGGTTACAGCGCTCCTGGATTTCTTACCGCCGTGGTGGAATAAATGAAACAGAAAGCTGCTGAGTGCCAGGGAGACCAACAAGCAGGCTGGGATAGAAAGTGACAGGGTGGTGATGTCTATTTTAGATATCGGATAAACGGTCTTTCTAAGGGAAGAACAATGAAGTGGAGATGTAAACTAAAGGAAGGAGGAACTCCGGAGGAAGATGTAGAGAGACTGCTCCAGGAATGGGACCAATGAGAGTCAAAGGCTTCAGTGTGGAAACAAGTGTGGAGTGTTCCCAAAAGGAGCACCGAGGCAGCTGGACATGGTGGAGCATGCTTGTAATCCCAGCACTCTGAGAGGCCAAGGGAGAAGGATTAAAAGTTTCAGTCCAGTCTGGGCAATACAGGAACTTAGTGAGATCCTGTCTCAAAATGAACAAATTCAAAAAGGCTGTGAATGTAGCTCAGTGTAAAGGTCTTGGCTTCAATTCCCAGTACCAAAAAAAAAAAAAAAAAAAGGAGGAGGAGCAGGAAGAGGAAGAGAACCGAGGAGAAGATTAAGGCCAGTGTGGGTAGGGTAGATCAGGGCAGAGGAGAGCACTTAGAGATGACCCTGGAGGGGAGGTAGGATGAGAAGAGGAGTAGTTGAGGGCCATGCTAACGAGCTTGAACTTGCATGTTATTCCTATTACAATGGGAAGCTATTGGTAGATAGATTTTTAAGCAAGGTGTGACATGAGTTTGTTTTTAAAGGATCTCAAAGAGCAAGAATGGAATCAGTAAGGAAGAAGTTGATGCATTTGTTCAAGAGAACATGAGGATGTAGACCAATGAGACAGCTGTCTTGTCTCCCTTGAGTGGAAGATTGAGCAAAATTTCTGAGACAGGAATCAGAATCAATCAGTGTGGGACAGGTAACTCAGTCTGGCTGCTGTGTAGCCTCAAGGGACCAATGAAATGACCAGCCAGTCCCCTCAGACCTTTTATGACTGCTTGTTAATGTTCCCTCCAAGCTTCTGATAGGAGTCAATACAGGGCATGAATATTCCCCACAAGTTAACATTCGACTGTGGCTCCTACTTGCACCTTCCATTCTGTTTCCCACCTGGAATTATGTTGTGTTCTCAGTGTGCCCAAGTTCACCAGAAAGAGTGATACAGTGAGCACCAGATTACCATGTAGTCTCAGTAACTCAAGGCTAACACACATTCCTGATATTTCCTCTACTTTAGAAAATTTACATTTCAACTGCCTTCATTGTGAAACATTCACAGATGGTCACTACAGTGGACTAAACTTCCCTCTGTTTTTTCTCACAAATAAATTTAGCCCCCATGAGAATGAATCTTCCCTGCCTTGATCCCCTGAAAAATGTAGGTCTATAATATTAAAACCACCCCCATATCCTTGTTTGTCCTTCCCATTCTTTCCCTGGAGCTCTGTTAATAACATCAGCAAATTACAAAGCCAGATTATTCCAATTCTGTGTCTATCATATTTTCGCTTTTCCTAAATTCCATAGACTCTAAAACATGTGTAAAAACACTATTAATCTAACCCCATATCCACTTAATGCTAAATGCTGTTTCACTTAAATGTCAATGTCACTAAACAATAGGATCCATTCTGGAATAAAAGCTTGAGACTTGCAGATTTGAACAAGCAATAGCCCTGCACCAATCTCAGGAGCAAACAACTCCGGGCTATGGTCTCCGGGGCCCAGATGACCTCTTCCCTGTCCACCTCTCCAACTTTTCCCCTTTCCCAGGCTCTCACTTGGGAGCACAGACAAGCCCAGCATGGCCACCTCCTCCCAGTTTGCTCAGCACTCTGCTGGGTGGCTGGCCACCCTATCATGGATGGACTTGCCTTCTTTATTCACACATGCGGGCTGCTTTGTCTGCGTGGAACATTCTTCTCCCAGATCATTTCTTGGCTTCCTCATTTTCATCATTTCAAAATCTATTCTACTAGGTCTTCAGAAAGACCATCCCTCACCACCCTTACATTAGGGTTACGAGCATTTTTCAGTAAATATGTATATTATACCTTTTGCTTTTCTATTTAATTATTTATTATATGTCTCCTTGTCTAGTATCTAAACCCCATGAAGTATTTTATCTTTTCACTGCTACATGCACACCTCTAAGAGCAGTGCCTGACACATGACAGCTTCTTTACAAATTTGTGTTTAGGAACTAAATAACTTTTTTTATTCTGTCATAGTCTTTATGTCCTTAATTAAAAGGTAAGCGATATAATAACTAACACCAATACAAACAGCAGTTTTATTCATTCATCTGTTCATGAACTGAACATCTCAAAACTAGTAAAATTTTATGGAATTTGGAAAGCAAGGAAGTATGGCAAGCCAGTGGATTCAGTAGATCCATGGTAAAAGGATTAACCAGATGGGCAAGTCATTTAAGTGGTTTAAAATTGTACTTACTGAAAATGTGGCTTCCTTCATGTCTTTTTGGAACTGTTATGACTCATCTACCCCTTTTTAATGGGAATCAGTTCTTCATCTTCAAAATGGGGGCAGGACCTTCCAGAAATACTGTCTGCGACCCTGCCATGGCAGAAGGCTGGCCTGTCCCTGAAACCTTATTCCAAGCATACATGGTACCTGATGCCTAGAACAAGTTCTGTCAGCTTCTTCAAGTCTCCAGTTCTTTTCTGTTATTTTTAATTCTAAGATTTTCCAAAATAGAAATATCTCCTGACCCACAGATTTTTCACCTCAAAGTACCACTCCATACCAATTTGAAAATCCTCCATTCCACCTCCTCAAGCTTTCTACACAGGTTTTAACCACTTGCACCGTGACTAGACAGCCCTATAAACCAAAGGAGAGCAGATGCTTTTGCAATCCCTACAGAGGATTAGGCAAGAGGGATGGGATGGAGACTGTGGCTGTTTTACCATGAATTCCGTTCTTAGGTTGCCAGGTACAAGACCAAATAACTGGAAAGTCCATGCCAGCCCTGGGTTGACCTCATTTAAAAATCCAACTTCTAAACCTGAGCCTTACAGAAGCCTAAAGCCTGGAAGGGTAGAGACACACAGGGGCCAGTATGTCCCCACCCCTGCACCTCCAGGTTTGCCAGGCACTCTGCCAGCAAGGTAGGGGGACCCTTGAGAGTGACAAGATCAGAGCAGCCTATTTTAAAATAGGCAGCTGAAGACAGCTACAGAGTGCTTACTGTGTCATCTCCTAGAAGTGACTAAGTGGGCAGGCATCTCCAGGAGCCCGGCCAGGAGAGCCCTTCATGGGTGAGACATTGCCCTGCCCCACACTCCCCCTTCTCTCACCCTGCCTGCCTTCCTACCTTGGGGTGTTCTGTGACACAGGAGGTGCAGCAAGGCGGCCAAAGGTGCTCTAAAATCTCTCAGTGGCCATGCCAAAAGGCTGAAAGCAAGGGCCACCATTTACTTTCTAATTCTGTCTTTCAAATCCATGCTGCCCACTTAATGTATTCCCTTGTTGGAGGAGGACGATTATGACATCATGATGTTGGCCTGTTGCTCGTAAAATGCTGAGGCACACGGCTGTGATGGGAACATCCTCTTAGAAACCCCAGAGGTCCTGACATTTGCTTGGGGGAATGGGTCTGCTCTACCTGGCAAAGGTCTGCATTTCAAAGGCAGTGAGTGCTCAGCTGCCTGTTTTGCCACTCAACAGACCTCAGTTCTCTTCATCCTCGGGGACTTTGGTCTAGGCTGTAAGAAATAAAACATATTTCCCAATGTGTTTTCTTTATTTTTTAATAAAAATATCAAAGGCATACTTATCAGTGGCTGAAGAGGGAAAGCTGCAGCAAAGGCTATTTTTTAACTGGAACATGGCCCCGTACTGTGCCACACTCATCCAGGGGTGGCAGAAGATTGATGGCTGGACATGTGGAGGGAACCGCCACTGATTGAAATCAGACAACTGCAAGCCGCCAGGGAGAGGGGGAAATGGGTGTAACCACAGCCGTCCAGTCTTCGCACATCTGAACAGGGCTTCTCCTCTGTCTGTTGTCTGCACCACCAGGCCAGAGGAAGTGGCCAAGGGCAGAGTGGGAGGCTCACCGCCTCCAGGACTCATGCTCAGCTCTGTCTCACGTTTGCCTTTTTAAAAAGCACAAGGCAGGACAGAGCACTCCCTGCTGATGACCACCGCAGGCCTTAGGATTTGAGATGAAAAACAATCAGTCCACTTTCACAAGCAGAGAAAAGAGATAAAAACGATAAAACCCACCGTTTCCCTGGCTGAAAATTCTGACAGTACTGTCCTTTAATTGGGGGCGCAATTGATTCCCTTATTTGCTTTTCAGTGGGCAGGGGCTGAGGAGGGAGGAAGTTGTGGGAACTGGTCAGCGTGCTACGTAGTGCCCATCACCGGGATCCGAGCCAGGCTTGGCGTGGTGAACAGTTGGGCAGCTATGCACTGAATGGAGACATTTTTATTGCATTAGGGGTGTCAGTTTACAGCCATTAGCTAAGCAGATTGGCCAGCACCAAAAGGCCTTTTTTATGCTTTATCTCCAGATCTCCCTTCCATTATTCAGGTCTTTTTTTTAAAAAAAGGAAAGATAGGGAGGGAGGGTGGCCTTAAGTACACTATGTTTTGTGACTGGTCTCTATCCTCTGGGCTGCACAGCCTAAAATAGGTTTTACTAGAAATCATTATTTAGATTCCAGCCCAAGAGGGTATCGATCGCCTGTGCATAATGGTTCCCAGATCACAGAAAGTAGCAGAGAGGGTCTCCAGCGGGCCGACACAATGTCAGTGACAATTCATTTTTTTGCCAGTTGGGATGCTGGTTTAATATCCTGAAAAAGGCACTTAACACCACCCTCTCATAACATCTGTCAGGCCCTGTTCAGTGGCTTGTTTCTCACACTGTGGGCTCCAGGCAGCTTGGGGCCTTGCTCCGAAACATTCTTCTCTCAGAGGCCTAGGAATTCCTCAGACATTCAGCACCCCCAGTCCTGGGGCCCAACACTCGCAGAGCAGCTGTTACAACTTTCCAGGACACTCCTAAATTTTCTAAATGTATGCCATATAAAAATAAGATTTAGGACGGTGAGTGCTCAGAAGCCTTGCATGTGAAGGATATAACTCATCCTGCGTCCTGGGCCTGTTATGCGCGCATTCTTCTATCAACCTCTTATTTTCATCTCAGTTTTCAGAGCAGTTCAGCAGTAATCCCAAGGCTTGAGATTTGGGTCAAGTGACCATTTTTCCACCTTTTCATCCTTACTTTTTACAATAACCCCCCTTTATTTGGAGATTTTTATAAAAAAATACCGAAATGTTGAAGGAAATGTACGTTCTACACTTGGATTTAACAATTGTTGACCTGTTTTCTCTGCTGTAATTTATTCTCTCCCGTGCATTCAAATACAACACAAACTCACACTTGCAAACATGTTCACACACTATCATATCCTCACATTCACATGCTCTTAAAATATTCTCACACACATGCAGAGTAACACATGTATTCCCATACATGCTCTCATACTCAGACTTGCAGTTTTTTCTGAGCCACTTGAAAGTATTTTGTAAACATCCTGATACTTTATACCTTAGCACATCAATATGCATTTTATACATTTTTTATTTTTAATTGTCACAAAATATCTGTACGTATTTATAAAAGAAAGTATGATAACTTGATACATGTATACAAGAATAATGATTGAACCAATAAAATTGGCATTGTCTGCTCAAATATTTGTAATTTTTATGTGTTGAGACACTTCAGACTCTTCTAGTTATTTTGAAGTAGATAAATTGTTGTAGTCTGAAGTTAATCTTCTGTGCTACAGCACAGTAGAACTAATTCCTTCTCTTTAATTGCATTTTGGTATCTGCTGTCTAACCTCTCCTTACTCCCCTACCCTCCCTTCTTTGTCTCTAGTGACCACTATTCTATTCGCTTCTACAAAATCAGCTCTTTCAGCTTCTACAAATGAATGAAAGGATGCATTTGTCTTAATATGTCTGGCTTAGTTATTTTCCTTAGTTTCATCCCAGTTGCCTCAAATGACATAATTTCATTTTTTCTTGCAGCTGAATAATACACATAACAGACACACATAACAGACACACATACGTATATAATACATACATATATGCTTCATTTTCTTTATCCATTCATGTACTGATGGACATTTTGACTGATTCTATATCTTGGCCAATGTGGAGTACAGCACTAAACATGAAAGTGCAGGTATCTCTTTGATGTAATTATTTTGTGGCCTCTGGCTGTATTTTAGTAGTGAGATTGCTGGACCATATGGTGGTCCTACCTTTAGCTTTTGGAGGAACTTCAGTATTTTTTCCCATAATGATTGTACTCACATTCCCACCAACAGTGTAAAAGAGTTCCATTTATCTACATCCTCACTAACTTTGGTTATTGTTTGTCTTTTTGACACAGTCATTCTAACCGGAGTAAAATAATATCTGGCTGTGGTTTTTTATTTGTATTTCCTTGATATTAGTGATTTAGAGCTTTTTTCATATACTTGCCCATTTGTATGTCTGTTGTGATATTCAGATCATTTCCCTATTTTTAAAACATTTTTTGCTGTTGAATTGAATTTCTTATATATTCTAGATATTAATTCCTTGTTAGATGAATATTTGCAAATATTTTCTTTCATTTTGCTGTTTCTTTACTTTGTTGATGGTTTTCTTTGCTGTGAAGAAGCTTCTTAATTTAGTATAATCCTGTTTGTCTATTTTTCATTTTAGAGTCTTATCCCCAAACTCTTTGCCTATTTCAATGTCTTAAATGATTTCTCCTACATTTCTCCTAGTAGTTTCATAGTTTAGGGTCTTACATTTAGGCCTTTGGTGCCTTTTGAGTTCATTTTTGTAAATGATGAAAAGCAGAGTTTTAGTTCATTCCTCTGAATTATGTATTTTCAGGTTTTCCAAAACCATTTATTGAAGAGGCTGTGCTTTCTTCAAAGTATATTCTTGCCTCCTTTGTGAAAAGCAGTTGTTATAAGCACATAGATTACTTTCTCTGTTATCTATCCTGTACCATTGGTTTATGTGTCTGTTTTTATACCAGTAACATGCTGTTTGGGTTACTAGAGATTTTTGTTATGTTTTGAAGTTAGGGATTTTGACTCTTCCAATTTTGTTCCTTTTACTCAGATTGCTTTGGCTCGTCAATCTTTTGTGGTTCCACAAGAATTTTGATTTTTTTCTGTTTCTGTGAAGAATTTCATTGATAGTTTGATGAGGATTGTCTTGAATCTATAGATTCCTTTCAGTGGTTTAGGCTTAGAATGTTAATTCTTGCAATCCAGGAACATAGGATGACTTCCATTTTCTGTATTTGTCCTCTTCAATTTCTTTCACCAAGATACAAATTTCATAGTAGAGATTTTTACTTCCTTAGATTATTTTATAGTTATTGTGAATGGAAATGTTTTCTTGATTTCTTTTTTTCAGTAAGGTCATTATTGATATACAAAAATGCTATTGTTTTTTGTATGTTGATTTTGTATCTTCCAACATTACTGAATTTATTTATCAGTTAGTGTGTGTGTGTGTGTGTGTGTGTGTGTGTGTGAAGCCTTTAGGTTTTCTATATATAAAAAAGTCATGTCATCTGCAAACAAGGATAATGTAACTTAATTTCCAGTATGTACACACTTCCTTTCTCCTGGCTAAGAGTTCCAGCACTGTTCAATAAGAGTACAGATAGGGCCAGGGGTTTAGCTCGGTGGTTTTGCCACCTGCTGCGCAAGTGCAGGGACCCGAGTTCAATCCCTGGGACCAAAAAAAAAAAAAAAGAATACAGAAAGTAGGGGTAGGTTTCCTTGTCTTGTTTCTTTTCTTTGAGGAAATGGTTTGAGCTTCTCTTCATTTGATATGATGTTGGCCATAGATGTATGATGTTGGCCATAGATGTATGACCTTTATTGTGTTTAGATATGTCTGTTCTATATCTGATTTTTTGGTAGTTTTTATCAGGAAGCGATGTTGAATCTTACTGAACATGTTTTGAGTAGCTACTGAGATGATTGCATAGTATTTGTGCTTCAGTTCATTGATACAATGTATTATGTTTATTGATTGACATATGTTGAATTATCCTTGCATTCCAGGGATAGATCCCACTTGATCATGATGTTTAATCTTTTTAAAGTGCTGTTAGATTTGGTTTGCTTTTATTTGGCTGAAAATTTTGTATCTATGTTCATGAGGAACATTAATTTGTTTTCTTTTTCTTGTTGTGACATTATCTGATTTAGGTATCAGAGTAATACTGGCTTGATAGAATGAGTTAGACACAATTACTTCACTTTTAATTTTTTGGAATAATATGAAAACTTTGGGGCTTTTTTCTTCTTTTCTGGGTTTAAAATTGTGATCTCCCTGCCTCAGCCCCCAAGTAGGTGAGAATTGAGGTGTGTGCTACTACACCTGGCAAACATCACACACTTCTTTTCCTAGTGTGAAGATTGAACCCAGGGTTGTACATGCTAGATAAGCATGTAGTCACTGGGCTATACCCCCAGTCCTACTTCAATCTCATTGTTCTTTATTGGTCTGTTTAGAGATGATATTTTTTGATTCCGTCTTGGTGGATTGAAGTGTCTCAGAATTTATTCATTACTTTTAAGTTTTCTAATTTGTTGGCACATAAGTCTTTTATAGTAGTTGAGTTCTTTGTATTTCTGTAGTATTAGGTGCAATGTATTCATTTTATGTCTATTTTTATACTTGAGTACTTTCCTTTTTCTTTGTTGATCTAGCTAAATATTTGTTGCTTTTTGTCCAAAAGCAACTTTGCATTTTGTTGATTTTTTTGCAGTATAGAGTTTGCATATTTGTAAACTGATTTTTATTTCTTTCCTTCAACTAATTGTAAGTTTAGTTTATTCTTGATTTTCTAGGTCTTTGAGTACATTATTAGATTGTTTATTTGAAAATTCTACTTTTCTGATGGAGATATTTATTGCTATAAATATGCTCTTTAGTATTGCTTTTGCTGTATCTCACAAGTTATGGTATGTACATTTCCATTTTAATTTGTTTCAAAAATTTTTAAATTTTCCATTCTAATTTCTTTAATGACCTATTGATTTTTCAAAAGCATGTAGTTCAATTTCTATGTATTTGTGTATTTTTTGTTATTATTATTGTTGACTTCCAGTTACTCCATTGTGATTAGAGAAGATAGATGATATGGGTTCTATTTTCTTATATTTATTGAAACTTGTTTTGTGACCTAACATATGTTCTAACCTGGAGAATTCTCTATGTGCTAGTGAGAAAAATGTATATTCTGCAGCTGTTGGATAAAATTTTTTTTTAGGTTCATTTTTTCTGTACTATGTTTATTGCTTTCTAAAAATTTTTGTTGATTTTCTGCCTCAGTGATCTATCCATTGTTGAAAGTGAGGTATTCAAGTCCTCAAGTACCATTGTACTGTTGTCAACCACCAGTGTCAGATCTTTAAATAGTGTTAACTATTTAAAAGTGGTAGAAACCTTTAAGATGTGGGGCCTACTGGGAGGTATTTGATAATTGGAAGCATCTTCTCAAGTAGATTGCAGAGTGTCAGTCTCTCAGCTTGCCAGCCACCATGAGATAAGTAGCTCACTATACCACATAATGACTTCCTACCATGTACCATTTTGTTATCTGACCATAAACTGCCATCTGACCATCTGACCATGAACTGAAATTTCCAAAATTGTGAGCCAAAAAAGTCTTTTCTCTTTATAAGCTGATTATCTCATGTATTTGTTATAAAAATGGAATATTGACTAATATATAACCTGTCTCAGTTTATTAGAGAATTAATCTGTTTACTTTAACAGTTATTAATAGATGAGAACTTACTTCTGCCATTTTGTTAATTGTTGTCTGATTTATTCGTTTATTGCTATCATTGTTTAACTTTGTGATTTGGTGGTTTTCTGTAGTGATAAGATTTCATCCTTTTTCACTTGTGTGTCTGCTTTACCAATGAGCTTTATTCTTTTGTGCACTTTCATGGTAGTTGTTATCATTCACTCATTTCCAGGATTCCCTTAGTGTTTCTTATAAGGCTATTTCTGATGACTTTCTTCAGGTTTTACTTTCCTGGTAAAGGCTTTATTTCTGTCTCATTTCAGAAGGATAGTTTTTCTGGCATAGAAATTGCCAAAGTCTTACTTTTTAAGTGTCTTTCTTTTCAGATTTTGCCTATATCATCCTATTCTTTTCTGGTCTATAAGGTTTCTGCTGAGAAATCTGTTGTTAGTCTATTAGATATTCCCTTGTACAAAACTTGTCAGTTTTGTCTTCCTGAATTTAGAATATGTTCTTTGTCTTTAATTTTGACATTTTGACTACCACATCCTTTGGAGAGGGTCTTTGGTGTTCTTTGAGCTCTCTGGATCTGAATGTCTGTATCACTTTCAAGACTTGAAAAATGTTCAGCTATTATTTCATTAAATGTACTTTAAATGCTTTTTTCTTTTATTCTTCAGGAATCCTCTAATGCAAAATTTATTCACTTAATAATATCCAATATAGAGCACCCAGAAAGAAGCTCCCCCGGTGCTATCCCAAGCTCCTAGGGCAGAGAAGGTGAGCCACATGGGCACCAGAAGCACCTCCCACCCTGTGGAAATGAGAAGACACATAAACAAGCATCAAAAACAGACTTCCAGATCACCTACAGCAACCCCAAAGGGAAATGAGATGGAACAATCTGATATTCAACCACCTGGACTCTCTGAACTGGCAAGGAAAGAGGACCTGGGAAAAATGAAATCAGAAATAATTACTCAGATAACAGCAAAGATTTTGCTCATGGTGCAAGACATGATTAATAAATCTAGAG
>NW_004624753.1:7294847-7308917 GCF_000247695.1 Heterocephalus glaber
TCCAGGTGGTTGAGTATCAGAGTGTTCCATCTCATTTCCCTTTGGGGTTGCTGTAGGTGATGTGGAAGTCTGTTTTTGAGGCTTGTTTATGTGTTTTCTCATTTCCACAGTGAGGGGGGGAGTGCTTCTGGCACCCACTCGGCTCACCTTCTGTGCCCTAGGAGCTTGGAATGGCAGCAGGGGAGCTTCCTTCTGGGTGCTGGGACCGAGTGAGCTTCACTGCCCTAGAAGCCTGGGATGGAGGCAGGGGAGCTTCCTTCCAGATGCTGGGACCAGCTCACCTTCTTGGCCCTAGGAGCCTGGGATGGCAGTGGGGGAGCTTCCTTCTGGGTGCTGGGACCAGCTCACCTTCTTGGCCCTAGGAGCCTGGGATGGCAGCAGGGGAGCTTCCTTCTGGGTTCTGGGACCAGCTGAGCTTCACATGAATCTGCAGGGAGGATGTCTTGTTTGCTTTTTGGTCTCTTCCACCATGTGAGACAGAAGGCAGAAGATCTTGTGGAGCAGATGAACCAATTGCAGCAAACCGGAAGAGAGCTTAGAGTAACACATGGCAGCTCCAGAAGCCATGCTGAAGGAAGTAGGGAATGTACCTCCTCCTGGAGGGTAAGTCCCACCCAATAGGAGAGCCTCCTGGTGTTCTAGGCAGACCCACTGTCTAGGAAAGGGTGAAAGCAGAAAAGCCCTTGACCCAAGAGGGAGAATCAGGAGTTCCACCTAGGTCTACCCACCATACAATATATACAACTACAGCAATGGAGCTGCAGAAACTGGTAAAAGAATTGAAGCAAAGGGTTGGTGAGACACTGTTTTGATGGCTGCTATGGCTCTGGAATCCTTCTTCATTCTTTAATTTTTAGCATTCTCATTCATTTTTAAAATGCTCATTTTTAAATTTCTCTCATTTATTTGCCTTTCAACCTCAGATATTAAATTGAGACTGCTCTCAAAAATCATGGGTGATCTAATTGTCACACTTCAAAACTTTACTTTATCATCTTTCTTCTCAACTTCCTGCAGTAGCACGAGTTCCCCACACAGGACTACATATCCGGTGATTCACTGTGAAGCTCAGGCTGGGAACTTCTACTCCAGCTGGTAGCAGCAACACTGATTACTAGAATACTCTTGAACTTCCTTCTCTCTGCACTGGAGATTATGCATAGGTTCTGCTGTACAATTCTGATCAATTCCCTATCTCTTGCCCCTCTCACTCCCTAAATCTCAGTTGCTTCCCTTCCTCCATGCTTAAAGGTTTAAAAACTCCCTTCTGTGTCAATACCTCTAGAAGTTCAGTTTGCATTTCTTGTAACAAGCTGGAATTGAGCTGGCCACTTGAATGTCCTAATCACTTCATAAATTAATTCATTTCTTTACTCACCACATCCTTTTCTTTCCCCTAGACAAACAGCTCATCTGTGGACTTTCCTTTTTTAAAAAATAAAAAATAAAACTTATTCAAAGCTTTACAAAACATACATGAAATAAGAATTTTGAGTAAGCCTGGATGTCAATATTTTTAAAAGCTCTCAAAATGTTGTAATGAAAAGGTTGAGAAATGTTAGTAATCAAAATTCAGTCTTTCACGAACACATTCTGCTTATACTCATGTACTCTCTTCATCTGGAGCACTATTCATCCAAATGCCAACTACAGAGACTATGTTCTCTTAGGACGGCTGTTTCAAGCACTTTTCTCTTACATATTTTCAGATCCTTCTTCCCAGGCATAATTTTCCCCTTCTTTAAATCTAAATAGCAGTTTCTAACTCTCCCACTGCAGAAATGAAATTATGCCATATATCACAGACACTCGTGCATTTGTCTTAGTTCTTCATGGAATACATACTCAAAACTAGTGACTCTCACACTGTAGTAGGCATAAACATAGTTGCAAAGTTTAAAACTACATATTCCCAAGCCAAGTCCTCTGAGATTCTCATTCAGTGACCAGAGTGATGCCCAGGCAATTGGCATGCACAGAAGACAATTCTGCTGTAAGCAGTCCTAAAATCAGACCTTGAAAAACAAAATTAATCAGACCAGAAATTTGTCTCTTTCTCACCACCTTGCATAACACATGCTCAGCATGTATTTAGTGAGTCAATACTTGTCCTTGATTAGTCACTTCTCAGTATAGTGAACTTCAAGGATTTATCTTCCACTGGTTGTCTGCACTTCCTCAAGACCTCTTCAACCATGAAAACAAAAACACCACCAGCAAAGAGAGTGTTTTTCCAGCCCCTTCCCTTTCCATGAGTCACTCTTTAATGCTATTCCCATAGAAGCAGAATACTTCCAAATCTGTTCAATCTTATCCATGAAATAAGTTGAAAATTTCTCACAGTGAGAAATTCTTGACTTTGTTACCATGCCAAAGTTCTCTGAATTAATCACACTGTCCGCAGATTGGAATCATTCCACCAGTCTGGATTTTACAGTTATTTAAAGCTGAGCAGAAAAGAATTACTCAGCTCTGGAAAAGGAACTCACAGACTCTCTGAGGCATAATCAATCGGATTAAGAGTCTCTCTTCTGAAACTGGTTTTGTAACTTTGTCCCCTTCTGAATTTTTGCAGTCACCAGTCATTTGGCCTTTCCAACTCACTTGAAGAGAAAGTACCTTTCTTGAATGATTCAATAGGTGAAAACAATTATGATCCAATTAACAGCAAATTTAATTCAAAGAATTTCTGTGCTTCAAATATCAAAAATTAGCGACTTATCTTGCTTTCAGATTCTTTACATAGCAACAGAATTATTTTCTTTGATTTACACTAAAGCTAAATGCAATGCTATGTTGTTCTTTGATATCACTGTGGCTTAGTGTGAGAATGTTTTCATTAAGGTAGAAAGCAATAAAGAAGGAAATTTGAAAAAGGTTGGCCTGATTGTATTACCACCCGTTTATCCTCCAGCAGCCCTTTTAATTAAGAAAGAGCAATCATTACACAAAATCAAAGTGGAAAACCAAGTCGTGGAAGCCTGTGTTGTTTTTAAGATTACCTAAAGAAAATATGACAAAATGAATTAAAACTTAATTACACTACTCCTGTTGCTTTTAGTAGATTTTATTCCCTTAGTAAAATTTTTATAGATTTCTTCAACATAAAAATGAAGGAAATATAATAATCAAACAAATTTGTTCAACTTCAATAAAGTGGGGGCTAGGATATGTGAGATGTATGGGTACCAAGATCTTATTGGATCCAAAGGGAGACACAAATCTAAATGATGGATGTTGTGAAATAATTTATTGATATGGAAAGTATGATATAAACCTCTTTTTCCTTTCTATGAGAGAGGCTTGAATGGTTCCTGGGATAATATTTACCTTTGGGACATATTTAGAACAGTAACAACAGCTGGCTTTTCTGCATCATGATTTCATATAAGCAATTTACGTTTTCATCTTATAGCTCGACATCATGTATTCATTTCAGAAAAATGTATTGAACTCTGCTACTTGCTGGGGAGAATATCAAATAAAGTAAAACTTTTGCCCTCAAAACATCATAATCTAATGGAAGGGACTAAAAGGTCAACATCTAATTTCAGTTTGCGAAGAGCTTGGACAGGGTGCTATGGGATTGCAGAAAAGCCAGGGCCCAGCTATTGAGCGAATTGAAGGTGGGGCAGGGTATAATAAAAGCAATTTGTTGAGTCTCAAAGGGATCATTAGGTGTCTTTCTTGCATATTTAATGGAGACTAAGGATTGCCCAAAGTTGAAGGTTTAAAAATGTGTTCTTTCTTAGAAGAGCTTCAAGTTACTCTGCTTAATAGGAACACAGAAGTATGTGTGGAACCTACAAGAGACCATATCATGTGTGACATGCAAGGATTTGATATTGTAGGCTGTGGAGACCCTGAAGAATTTTCACCAGGAAAGTGACATGATTATAACACCTTATTATTATAAAAATAGCTTTATTATAGTATTATTGATATAAAATAAACCATTCTTTGCAAGGAATTACATATCCATGCCACAATCAAGTTAAAGAACATATTCAGTTCTCCTGAAAGATCCCTGGGGTCCTTTGGGAATTCCTCCCTCCCTCTTCTTACCCACAGTCAAACTCAGGAAACCACTGAACCACTGATCTGTGTTCTGTCACTATAGACTCATTATGTTTTCTAGAATTCTTTGTGAATGGAATCAAGGAGTATTACTCATTTTGTCTGTTTTCCTTCATCAGCATAAGTGTTTTTGGGCTTGTCAGTGTTACGTATATCAGTGATTCTTTCTCTTTATTATTGAGTAGTTCTCCACTTATGGATTTAAAATTTGTTTATCCATTTTCCTACTGATGAGCATATAGGTTGTTGCAGATTTTTTTTTTTTCACTATTGCAAATGAAGCTACCATGAATGCTCTTGCTTAAGGCTTTGTATGGGCATATGCTTTCCCTGTCTTGGGTAAGTACCTAAATGCAGAATGGTGAGATGATATAATAGCGTCTGTACACTTTTTAACTATTTCCTCAATAATTTTCAAAAATGGTAGCACTATTTTACAAACTTAGCACCGATATATAGGATTTCTGGAACCTCTACATTCTCATCAACACTTGGTGTAGTTAGACTTTTAAATTTTAGTAATTTTGATAAGTGTATAGTATTCCTTACTGTGGCTTAAATATCTATTTTCTCAAATGACTACTGATATTGAGGATCTTTTCATGTGCTTATTTTATTCTTATATATCTTTTTTTCATGATCTTTTTTTGTGCCTGTTCAAATCTTTCACCAAGATTTTAAATTTTGTATTTCTTTATTATGAGATTTTTAGAGTTCTTTAGATATTCTGAATCTAAAGTACTTTATCAGAAAAACTATTGCACATATTTTCACCCAGCATGTGATTTTTTCGAAGAGTAAATGTTTTTAACTTTTATAAAATTTATTTTATTGATTTTTAAAAAATAAATCAGGCTTTTGACCTCATTTCTATTAAATTTTTTAAAAGTCACAAAGATTTTCTCATTTCTTTTTTATAAGTTTATAGTTTTAGGCTTTATGTTTAGGTGTCCATTTTGATTAATATTTGAATGCTGTGCTATATTTGGATAAAAGCTCATTATTTTGCATATAAACATGTAAATGATCCACCATTATCTTTTAAAAATATCATCCTTTATTCACTGAATTGCCTTTATACCATTGTCAAAAATCAATATTCAAAATCAAAATCAACATCAACTTAACAAATTTCCATAGAACATTTCACACTACAACAACACAATACACATTCCTCTCAAGAGCTCAAGAAACAATCCTTACATTGGATCCTATGTTATGGCATAAAATCAGTGTAACAAGATTGAAACTACCCAAAATATCTTCTCTGACTAAAATAGATTATAGAAAGAAATCAGTATCAGGAGAAAATTTCAAAACCTGTGGAAATTAAATAGCCAAAATCAGGGATCAGAGTTACATTTATTACTGTGAAGACTTACATCATGGAAGAAGAAAGATCTCAAATCAATAACCTAACTTTATACCTGAGTAACTAGACAAGAGCAAACCAAATCCAATGCCAGCAGAAGAGGGAAATCATTGTCCACGAAATGCTGAAGGAGTGAAAACAAAGTTGGCAGGCTTCTCCTTGACCCTTGGTGTACTGGATATAATAGACACTTAAAATAATGGTGTCGTCATAAGAATTTTTATTGTAGGCTCAAAATAATAATAAATGTGTAGATATTAGGAACAGAATAAAGTTGACATTTGTGTATTATTTATTATGAAAGAAACTATCACTTTGAGGCCATAGATTTAACATAACCTTACCTTAAAATACTACAAGTGGTGTTTCCATAGTACAGATGTTCACTCTGAGATTGCAGCTTATTACGTAATGTGCTAAATGGGAAAAATATTCATTTCAACAGTATGTGACCAATGTTATAACCCATAAAATTCTGTCAGAGCAACAAATTCCTGCCATATATCCTTCTTTGTGGATTACAGGATAGGCTAGAAGTTTTAAGAGGAAATTATAAGGTCGAATGCAAGCAAAAGTTCTTTTTACAGATAAGCATAGGAATTGGTTGTCTTTCGACCTCATGAGTCTAAGAAACTATGGTTTTACTCATAGTATTAACATTGAAATGAAAAGCCCTGCACATCTGTGGGTTATAGGAACGATGGAGTAAAATCCAGTTGTGTATGTATAGTGAACAGTTAATTACCATTTAGTTTTTGGGACTAGAATGGCAGTTTTCCATTATGGCTGATACACTAAAAAAGCTAAATGATTATCCTAAATGAGACTGCCAGGAAAATCACAGTGAATTGTTGTCATGTACTGTAAACTTGAGATAAATATAAAACATACAAGGGCATGGAAAAAGGGATGACATTACATAACAAGTAAACAAAAAACAGTTCTTTTAATTTTTCCATATACAGACTCATTTACACAACTCATAATGCCCGGTTATAAGCACAGCAAAACAGGAGTTCTGCCCTCCACCCCACACCTCATCTGAAACATGAACCAAGCTAAACTCCAACATGGCAAATCACACAATAGCACTAGCTTGCGGTTAGGAACTCACAAAACACAATATAGGAATGGCACAAGGAAATCTAGGACCAGATGTAGCCAGATACTCAGGCCAGATCATCAGGATTTTGTAGTCATGAAGTCTAAAGAAAAATTGTCTCGGTAGTAAACAAGTAGGCTTTGTGGTCATGAAACAATTTAGACTTAGTTTTTAAGCTGTCAAAAACTTCTTGGCATCTTCTATGGCCTGAGTATTTGTGTTTTCCAAAAATTCTTATGTTGAAACCCCAGCCCCAGGCAATGATTTTTGAAGGTGTGACCTTTGGGAGGTGACTGTGTCATGAGGATGGAGCCCTCATGAATTGCATTAGTGCCTTTATAGGGGGCTAAAGAGACCAAAGTGCTTCCTTTTTCATATCAGGGCACAGCAAAAAGCAGCAATGTGTGAAGCAGAAAGTAGGCCCTCACCAGACCATTTACTCCCAGCACCTTGACCATATACTTTCCAGCCTCAAGAAATGTGAGGAATACATTTCTGTTGTTCAGAAGCCACTCTGCCCATGGTATTTGTTCTTGCTCTACCCCTAACCATGAATAGATTAAGATGGCATCCCACCTGTATATGGATAAGCATCTTTTCCCATAAAGTGAGAAGGGCTTTGTGTATGTGATTCCTCAAACAAAAACTACAATATAAAATAACCTTTGTAGAAATCTGGATATTCAGAAAAATATAAATTCAATCAAATCTGGATTCGGAATATTGTAGGATGAAGATATTGCACTCATATCTGTATTCAGTGGACAGTATTGAATGTTAGTGTGTGAGATGACACAAATTATCCAAACTAATTTCCCAGATAAGTGGAGAGACTGAGAATTCTGGTGTTTTGTGTAGTAAGAATCTAGAGCTAAATGTGGAACTGTGCTGGAGTGGTGGGTGGTTGCAAGACACGAAGCATCCGCAACCCACAGGGCATTGTCTCCTGAGGGGGGAGAAGCAGAACAGGCAAAACATCAAGACTTAACAGACAGACTGAGCAAGATAGAGGCAGGACCACAAACCAAAGATAGGGCCCAAAGACAGGAGGAATTCAGGCATTGTCATGGAAAAGTAGAGGGCCATTCTTGAAAAAGAATCATGAAGAACCTGACTGCCTGAATGAAGACACTGCAAGTTCTTATTTCCCAATTGTTTTTCTTTTTTGTTTCTCACTCTGGTCCTCATTTTATTGAAATGATAGAAGACTTCTTAAAATCTACTGATTCCCTTAATCAAAATATAGTATCTTTTGGAATGGACTATGGATATTTAATTTTATATTTTCAGCTCCTGATTCAAAATAGTAAGCAGTAAGGGCACACCAATTGGGTGCTTGGTGACTTCCAAATAAATGTATTATGTAAATTTTATATTATATTTATTATGTAATTTATATCATAGCAGTCAAATATATCCTTGAAATATTTGACTATTGTACAATTCTTGGACATTATTGCCAGGAAAATAATCATAACTTCCTGCTGCCAAGCTTAAAAAAATCACTGAAGACTCCCTGAGTTTCAGCATGAGAGATTATGAATGCCATTCTTTGCAGGTGGCTTTTCCTCTTGTACAGTCAGCACTACTGAAACTTGACCCTGCAATGAGTGCACAGACTGGGTCTTCTCTAGGGAAGGCCAGGGATTAGTGGTACCTAAGCCCTTTCTGGAGTACACAATGCATGCTCTTCTGACACCAGTGGGCATGGATTTCTACATGCATTATATAACAAGTGTTTTAAAGCTCCCTCCTTAATACTTTATCATATGAAAAGTGTGCTTCAAGTAATCTTACAACTATCACAAAACATTTTTCTTCTAGGAGAGAAAGGGCTAATAATAAATCATCTTACTGCCTATCTTTGACTGTAGAGGCTTCCTTTCTAGATTCCAAACCAAGTTTTTCTTTGGTATTTATTCTACCTGTCAGATAAAGAAGCTAAAATTTTCAGATCCCCTAGAAGTCATAACTGAATAACTCTATATTATGTTTCTATTACATTGTTCATATATCCCATTCAGCCAAGGCAGAATGGCCAAGTTGGGTTGATTATTGTTGTTTTGTTTTTTTTTAGCCAGCTGACAACAGCAATACAAATGCAAAGTCTACTGAGGAAAACTCTTTTTAGTTAGAGTTAATCTCTGGATATATCTTATAAGAAAGCCTATGTACCTTTGTGTTCTACTATTCAAGCTCTGAGACATAAGATTACTAAATTAACATTAATTCAATATTTAATCCAATATTTTCTACAAGCTAAACTCAGAGATATATGATCCCTAATTAACATCGAAGAGTCCATCAATGACAAGCTGTATTTGATTTTAGAATATTTTATTTTTCTGATATGTTCCATGAAAGAAATGTCTAACCATGTTTGCTTTAGCAATAGCAATATTTGACACCCACATGGTGTTTTATACATTTTGGCAGCTTAGATATAAACAACCTTTGATCTTTAAGCTGTATTACTATATCGGAGTATATAAAACAGACCAAATTGTGCAAGTACAGCATGTATATCCAATGCCACCAAATTGAACCAAAGTATAATGAATTTTGTCATGCCTATTGCTTTCAAGAACCTTAACACAACAATTTTTGTGCAGAATCAAACATTTTCAGAAATGCTAGCCTATAATAAGACTTCAACGAAAAGCTCTCCTTTTCCCTTGTAGGAAATTATAGTGAAGTTTCTTCTTTGTCTGCTTGAGATATTTTGGTACTGCGAAACTATTATTATAGGTTCCAAAAGACCACCCTCCTGGGTGGCACTTGAATAATTTACTAGCAAGAATCAGGAGGAAGTAGTGAACTTGAGAACTTGAAGGGTAAATATTTGTTGGATTTAGAATATATTTTGTGGGAGATATTCTATAGATGTATCATCTGTTTGAGTTTCCAACCAGAAGTCAGATCTGATGGGAATGCCCAGCAAGAGGTTTGGAAGAAAGAACATAGCATTTAGGTGGTCAGATAGAGAAACAGCAACAGAAGATGGTGGATGGCAGGCTTTGGAATGACAGGGCCTATGCTGGACTGAGATCCTGGCCACACTACCTAAAAATGGAATTTAGAACTTCAGGAAAACAAAAAAATTTAGAGAAAGTGAGGGAAAGCAGCTAGAACATTGTAATGATACAATAAGAACAATGAAAAATTTTATGAGAATGGTCCTGAACTTAGGGAGGAAATTCACGGTGGGACCAGAAGTTCTTAACTCATTTAAAAGAGCAAGGATTAGTCAAAGACTTAAGAAAACTAGAACAACATAATCAAGAAAGCTCAACCGAATGGCCAGCTCAATTGAATCAAGCCATTTCTAGGAAACTGAAGAAAAGTTTTAGAAGTTAATTTCTGAAAATTGCCCAGATTCAAAAATTAAATTTTTGTCATTCCACCTGTGTATGTATTATCTGGCATCCAATGAACCAAATTCAATAGGGGAGTTCCATGCAGTTTAATGAACTAAGACAGGTATTACTCATAATTCTGAAAAAAAAAATGCTGGGCTAGTAGAAAAGACAGGAGGACCAGGCTCAACTTGGAGTACATACCTTAACATCCCATGTGGTTTTGCTCTCTGGTGTATATAAGATAACAAGGCCCAGATTCCCTCTATCCCAGGTCTGTCTCCTGCTCAGAGGAACCAGGGCCTAAGTGACTCTGTGAGTCTCTATTTGAGATCTTGGTATCTGCGAATTTTCTTGTCTTTTGGCTTGTCATTATGCAAATCTCTCCAACTTTAAACGAAGCAATATATGTTAACTCAACTAGAAGGCCATTGTGCCTGATTTCTCAGCACTTTGGAGATAGTCTTTTGATGACTCTCTGGCTGACTGAGACTCCATAAATGTGAAATAAAATCTACAAAATGTGGTAGAGGCTGCAGTGGCTCTGACAAAGTGATGTAGCCACTTACCTACTTTGTTATATGCCTTCAAACAAATTTCTAAAACCTAAGTAACATTCCCATTTGTTGCACTGAGAATCTCTGATTATTTTGGGGTTACTACTAATCAAAGGATCTGAGTGTTTTAGAGGAAATAGCAAAGATATTATGCTACTTCTTAGAATTAGAACACCAAATATGAAATTAGAAGATTGTAGCTTTGAAAGAGATAGCTAAATCCAATACCTATGGCCTGCAGAAGAGAAAAATGGGTCCAAAAGGTGCCAAAATTAACCCACATGTCATCTAGGCATTTATGTGAAAACAAGCTCACATTCTGCATGCAGGCTGCCCTGCAAAAACAGAGGTTAAGATTTGATGCAGAGAATCATGGTGTGGTGGGAGACTAGATGAAGAGCACATGTAATACCAGTTTCATAGATGACCTACAAAACTGCTCTTTGAAACCTTCAGCTATCCAAAGAAGAAACAAATTGATAGCTATGTGGACAGGGAACTAATATTTATAGAAGGGTTTGGATATGTCATTACATTTTATCTCAGCAAAAAATGAATGATATTTATCCAAGATTTATGATTAATACTGATTTACATAGAAGGAAACTGATGCTACAAAAGGTGATCCAATTCATTCAAGATCTGAATTAAGATCAAAAGACTGAAAACAGATTCCTAGAATGAGTTTCAATCTTTGCTTTTCAGAGACTCAAAAGTCCTGTGTTGCCTCAGAGACCATGTTGAACAGTGAAAGAAGCACTGAGCTGATGAGGCCTTGAATTCCTACCTCCAAACTAGCCAGAGAAATTCAACTTTTTTCTTTAAATATTTGTATATATAATAATATATTTGGAGGAAGAGCTCCACTGTTAAGAAAAGCTAGAAAAATACATACTAGAATTATCTATAGGCAAATCACCTTCATAAAAGTTTTCAGTGTGCCATATATATCTATGATGGGGGAAATTTTTTCAATTTTAATTTTTGATGATGAATCAAAAATTTGGTGTAGCAGTAGATAGATGATGGATAGATAGATAATGCTGTAATTGCCAGTTGATCATAACTTTTTGTGCTATTTAGTAAGAGAAATTTCATTATATTGGAGGAAACACATCTTTAAGGAACTAAGGAAACAATTCTTTACTGAACCCAAAGACCAATGCATGGGCAGCTCTATAAAATGCAAATGAGATCCTTCAGTTGATGCCACAGATCTAGCTGTAGAAGGGATCACTGATTAAAAAAAAAAAAAATATATATATATATACGGTGTTGAGGACCAGGATATAAATGAAGACTTCTGTGTATGGCAGTGCTTCTTAAACATCACACCTTGGCTGCAGCAGCTTTATTTACATCAGTGAATGCATCAGAGAGCAGAAGGGCTAAGCTTCAGTTCTCAACATGATCTGCAATACATTCTTAGGTGAGACCTAGAAAATATCTTGGAAAGAAGCTTACCACACTTTCATACACTGATTCTAAAATACTAGTCCAAGGGTTACAGATGGAGCTCAGTGGTAGAGTGCTTGCTTGCATGTGGGAGGCCATAGGATCAAACACTCACACTACAAACAAAATAAAAACCTAAGTTACTAATTAATTTAATTAAATATGAATATAAAAAGATTACATTCTGGAAAAATGAACTCCAGAAAAACCCATCATTTCAGTATGTTTGTCACTTTCCCAGCTTTCCTGAATTTTGGTGCTTATCTTTAATATGCAAAACAGGAAAAAAATGAATGGTATACTTTATAGCTGACTTTTACTTCACCAAAAGTTGAAATTATTAGCTCTTGAACAAAACCCAAGTTGAACAAGAGCCTTTTTAATTTTGGAAATTTTTGTGGGAAGACTTGGAAATAAAAAATGACAAGTGAATGAGTTGGAAATTACTACAATAATTATACAACTTTGAACTTACCACCATAAATTGTACATACTTGTTAGAATGCATACTACAGTTTCAACAAAGCAATACTAATGGGCATAATAAATCTTAAACTGGTACATTGGAATATTTAAAACAAGCACCAGACCAACCAAAGAAAATATTTTAAATGAGAAATGTTAAATGAATCAAGTCCTTTTGGATAGCCTGGATCTGCTGGATCTCATGGTTTGGAGTATACCAAATGGGTTTTGTACATGTTAAAGTCCTATTTGTGGATATTAGCAATGGAGCAAGAAGTAATACTGAGATAGGACATTAAGGATGTAATAGAAATTTTAACACTCCTTGGACCAACAATATTAGACAGAAAATTGGTAGGATATTTTTAAAGGGAAAGTAAAACAGAAAGGAATTAAACCAGACTTGAAACTTTATCACAAATGTGTCCATATAAAAGTATTTATTTTTCTAAAACTTATTTCAATATAAGATGGAATGATTTATTAATTCTTATTAGAGTTGAAAATAATTTTAAAAATATATTATATAAATCATAAATTCTTGCACCAATGAATAAGAATCAAATATTTTATATGTATAATCTGTTTATTCATTCATTCAAAAGTTCCTTTCTTCTGCCTTCCTCCACATTGATAACTAAGTTATAAAGGAAAAGGAGAAACTGTTTTGAGAATATTGAGGTAGAACAATAAAAACCGAAGTCTGGATAATTTCTCAGCACCATTTTTATAGATGCCAGAAGGGCAAGGTTATTTGCTTTGATTGCATTTCCCCTTCCTCACCAGTACAATGGAATGGGTATTTTAAACCAATTTTAGCTATTTCCCCCATCTTGCTAAGTGTTTGTGATGAGAAATCTGGCATAGTTCACTGGAGAGGTTTATAGAGTTGGCAGACTTAGATGCTCTCTTTTGAAAGTGTGTGTGAAGGGGAGTGTAGAGAGGGGGTGGTATGCGTGGGTACAATTCATGACACTGAAAATCTTAGGAAAAAAAAGGGGAAATGCCTTTGCTAACTCAATCATTCTCTGCTGACAGTACCCTAGCCTTGGGGAAAAGGATTGCATTTATAGGGTTCTTTTCTCTACTAACCTTCAAGCTGATTCAAGTGTGGATTTTCTTCTTTTACTTGATAGGGCACAATGAGCCACATTTCCCCTCTTCTCCTTGGAAGACCTTGGCTGTCCTGATGAATCTATACAAAAATGCTCTACACCCCAGCAAGAGGTGATCCTAGGGTTTCCCAGGCCAGGTCTCATTTTCAAAGGCCAAAAAAAGTAAGCAGATAGTCTGTTTGTGCTGTGCATTTTCACCCTGCCTTGGGGAAAATATTCATGGCCCAGTTCAAACATGTGAATTCTCTATATTTCTCCACATCAGTGAACAGTGAAGTGCACTTTAATGCCATGAATATTTTTTTCTTTTTTTTTGTATTAAATTATTTTATTGGTACATTGTAGGTATACAACACAATTACATTTCTCACTGGGAATTGTACCTTTACATAATGCACCTTGGTTCTTACTTTTCCCTCATTCCTAGCCCTCCCTTCACACCCTCCACCCTTCCCTATTTACAAAGACTTTATTTCCATTTTTTCCATTTCTCATTATTTTTCCTTTCCCTTCTTTCCTTTCCCCTGCCCCTCCCACTACCCCTACCCCTTTGGACCTTTTCTTCCTATTT
>NW_004624753.1:7338280-7351611 GCF_000247695.1 Heterocephalus glaber
TCAGTGGTAATAAAATCACTTAGTGGCAGTGTAAGACACTTTATAGGTCCTTTTATATAATTTCAGGTTTACAGGTAATTCTATTAGCACTAAAAGATAATACTATATTGTTTCCTATATGTTGTTTATCCTATTGAGAGACCAGCCTACTTTTCATTTCTTCATATTTTTTTCATTTTTCTCTTTCAGCTCTTTTTATCTTGAAATTCTATTATTTTGCTAGTGTGTCTATACCAGCACAATTCATATAAACTAAATCTTGGAAGCAGCTTATATGTCCAGCAACAGATGAATGGATAAAGAAACTGGTATTTGCACACAACTGAGTACTACTGTGCCATAAAGAAAGATAAACTTAAGTCATTTGTAGGAAAATGGATGCACCTTGAGACTATAATATTAAATGAAATAAAATAGACACACAAGCTTAAATATGATGTGATTTCTCTCATATGAGAGACCCCAATTATAAATAAAGAATAAAATAAAAGATAATAGAAAGTAGAGAGGCAGATCTTTTTCAAATGGGAAGGGGATCAAGATATGGAGGTAGAAGAGGAGAGAAAGAGGAGGGAAGAGCATGAAAAAAGGAATGAAGATGTGTTACATACATGCACCCACTCTGCACAAGAAATGGAAATATTATGTACTGTAAACATGCATTAATAAAATTAAATTAAAATAAAATAAATGTATTACCCTTTCCACACTTTTTTACTCTCTCATTCTAGAATTCTAAACAGATATATGCTTTGCATTTCAACTCCATTTTATATGTCTCTTAGTCAATTCTTAATATTTCCTGTCTCTATTTTACAAACTGAATAATTTATTGTACATCTTCCAATCTACTACATCTTTCTTCAGCTCCCTTGAATCTTGTATTATTCTATTCACTGAGTTCTATTATCATTTAATTTTTTATTTATAGAGGTTCTAATGATTGTTTTATTTCCCTAAATATTCCTAAACATTTGGAATAGCCTGTTATTTCTTTGTCATAGTTTTTTCTATCATTTTTCCAAATGTATTAAGCATATGTATTTCATAAGTAAGCCTATAGTCTTCGTGTACTTCATATATTTTGAATTGAGACCTCAAATTTGTAACACTTTACAGAGGAATGTTTTGCCCTGACTTAATAAGTATTCTCTTAAAGAAGATAAATATTTGCTTCTGCCAGGTGGCTAGCGGCACCAGCAACCCAGGATCGATTTAGCTGAATTTTCATCTTGGGGTTTTTGGACCACACAAATGGAACAAATTCTGGCCCAGAACCTGAGTAATACTTTGCTTGTGGTTACACAATTTTTAAGAAAGACTTTTTTTCTCCCATCTATCTGTGGCCAAATTTTTCAGTTTTTCCTTTTGGTCAGTACTGTTTCTAGCTCATTCTTTTCTAAAGATGATGCATTGGAGGGCTCTGTCAGCATGAGGATATTTATAATTCCCCTTATCACCTGGATCAACCTGTGGTCTTTAACACCTATGTTCCACTCACTGGATTCATTGGCAGAAAGCTTTGTGGGCCCAGGACCTGGCAGATGTCCTCAGGGGCAGCTGTCCCGTTTAGTGCTGTAACTGATCTCTGGATTTATGCTTTCGAGTCCTTTATAAATCTGCCTTCTTTATTTCTTTCCAGAATAGTTAAACTTTTATAAAGTTTGTTTTAAAAAATATCCAGAATTTTTAGGATATTTGCACAGGCTGTCAGGGATGGAAATGTTGTTTTTCAAGATGTTTAACCTGCACATTGTCAGAAGTTAAAGTCCACAACCCATCCACACAAGTAATGAAATGAGCTATTTCTTTTTAAAGATAGCTAAAGACAGTTTTATAATTGCAACAGAAAAAAGATTGCTAAAAGGTTTTCATCCATGCTATGTTGTTTACATCATAGATACAAGGATTTACTCTTTCAATGTACAAAGTTTATTTTTTGTAAATATTTTTAATGTTTCATCAAGAATTTACATTTTTTAGAAGTGTATCCAGAATTCAGGATGAAACCTGTTGCATGTTCTGATTCCCACACAATTTAACTGTGTAATAAGATATGTTATCGCAAAACCATCTCATTTTCCACCCTTCCTGAGGATTTAAGTCTGGACTTTTGTGTGTGGGTAGTGGGCAGTGCAGTGCCAGTGGTGAGTGAGTGAGGAGGAGCAGTTTGTCAGGATTTGTAGGAAGAAAAGCACTGCAGGCCACTGTATATGTACAATGAAAACATGTGGAATTGAAAGTGACTAAAATTATTGAAACGACAATTACAATAGTTTAGCAAGCACCCACAGGTCGTGTATCTCTGTACATACAAATTAGAGGGTCAAAATCCACATAGGTGGGACTGCTGTAGTCGTTGTACTGCATTTCTGGATTCCATGACTTGGAGTTTTCTTTTTGTGAGTTTTTATGTCATTTATGCTGTCATTTGACCAGTTAAATATTGGGTTATGAAAGAAGTGACAGTCTGTTCCATGAACGTGGTGGCATTTCCAGGAACCGGTGTGTTTTTGATTCAGCGACATGGTTTTGAGTCTAAATCCACCCATGTGAGGACCGGGATGAAAACACTTGTTGCTATGGAAGACTGTGGCCCAAATGGGTCACTGGACAGCTACACCAACCCTGGCATGGTTCCCTAGCTGTTAATATTTCTGGTTGTGGGTGCTATGTTGGTGTTTCGAAAGTTGTTGGTGATTATATGTAATCCAGATGACTAACAGCTATACATTTGTTTTTGCTGGTGATGGATAGCTGACACATAGAAGACACTGTAGTACTTCATGAAGCTGTTTTTCTCCACTGAAGGTCATGATGCCTTAAGACCAGAAATTGATCCTCCTTGATGACCAGCCAGTCTATTTGATCTTGGTCTTAAACCATAGTTATAGTTGTCCAAATTATTTTTATTGTTAACATTATTGTTGTTTTGATTTCTGAAATTATATTCTGGAATGATACTCCATGCTCAAATTCTGTAAATATCTCCGTTCATCTAATTCGGCTATTTGATGCACAAGTCACAAACCAAGACCTTTGAAAATTGAGTTGTTCTGTAGTTGAAGTTATGTTGACCAGTTTCCCATGATACTGATCAACCAATAGACTGGCAATTTTGTTAAGCATTTGGGAGCAAATCTTGATTGGAAAAGCACATTTTTTAAATTAAATGTGAATTCAAAATTATTTCCAGTCCATAACATTTTACTAGGAAAATACACTAAGCAGTAAAATGTGCTTCTGTCTGTGGGGTTGGTGTTGTTCATGGTAATCATCCAGTATTGTGCCAGCCCATACTTCCCTAGGGAACACAGCTGGTACCCTTCCACTGCATTGCCCAATGTATATCAGAGCCAATAGTCAGGACCGTCAATGTGAGGTTATTGGTGGCATTGTGATGCTGTCCTGCATTATGATCTCGTTGACGTGGATATTAAACATTTTCCTTTGAAGCCTTTGGGACAGAATCTCCAGTGATAGTTGGTGAGTGTTTGCTAGTCTCTGGGTGCTCTGTCTATGGAACTGGTTAAAGTCAAACTATCTCCAGGGAGTGCTGCATCCAAAGTAGGCACTGACATTTCCTTCTGCCCCTCTAAGACTAGAAATCTGTCAAAAAAGGTGGTTGTTGTAGGGGCAGGACCCGGATTCATGTGAACATGGTAAAGTCTGTTTCTCATCCATTGAGAATCTCAGTGCCAATTTTGTGAGGCATTAGCCTCCTTATAGGCACCCTGGTTACTGTCACCTACCACTGTGCCCCCTCTCCCCACAGACACTGCAGTAGATCCTGAAGTTTAGTTGTTGGGAAATACTAATGATTCACCCTCTGAGGAAGGTGAAGATCCAGCATTGTCAATATTTACTTTCTTTTTATAAGGTGTTTTAAAAACCTCATGACCAGGTCATTTAGTTTGTTCTTTATAATTGGGGGTGATATTGCCTTCTTCAAACAGTCAAGGGTTCCAATCCACACTTTTTAAGCATAGAATATAGCCTTCCAAGGATTACCTCTGAAAGAAGCATCATTCTGGAGCTTCTCTTGGAACTCTGTGTCTGGATGGTTGAATTTGAAGTAGGGGTTATCCCCTGTCTCAAGCTACGCATTAAAAACCTTATTAGGTTCAAGAGTGGCCATGTCTGTCTGACTGACAGGCTGTCCTTTATCTAGAAGGGCCCAGATATTTGTAACTCGAGAACACCAAGCCTCAACAGTCTTGAAGCTATTGATTGGCTTTTGGTTTGGAAGAACAGGCCCCAAGAACAAATCACTCTTTGAATTGACAAGCAAGTTTATCTTACAAAAAGTCTGGAATAAAGTCAATGGCAGAGATGTTTAGGTTTACGTAGTTTCGTTGATGTGACAAGACTGATTCATTGGTCAGTGTTTAACTCTGGTATTTCCCCCACATGATATCACCATTCGCATGGACTTTGTATTTCTCATGAACTTTGAGTTCTTCTTCCTGCAAATCCCTACACTATAACACTTAGGGCCTTTCCTATCAAGTGGTGAAGAGCATATAATTTGACATAGTATTTCTGATCAGGTACCTTTTCATCATATTTAATTTGATGAGAATCATCTTTGTCTGATTTCTCATCACTGCATACATTTCTGATGGAAAATATTCATAATAATTTACTTTACTTTGAGTGAAGCACATTGGTCAACATATTCATAGATTCACAAGATTCACAGATTTACATGGATTTTTCATGAACCCTAATCCCAAGTGTTTTGAACATTTAATACACACCTCCCAGAGATAGATAGTGAGTCTGGTTCTGACAAAATCATGGGCTGGAGAGATTTTTACAAACCTTATATCCTCTTTGTCTTTGAAGGGGAAAGTCTTTTACATGACTCTTCCCTTTCAACAAAGAATTCATAAGTCACTTCAGTCTTCTGATTAGAAGCCCAACACAAAAAGTCTTCTTTCTGTTTAGTTATCTTTCCAAAGTCTGGCTCCAAACAACACATTAACTAATATCTACACAGCCAGTCCTGGTGTAGCTGCTAGTGTTCAGAGGTCCTCCAGTTTCCACTAGCCACTGCACACCTAGTATATTGTGTGCACTGAGCTACTAAGAAGACCGTTTTTATCATAAGGTGTGAGAAAGCAAAGGGGTATGACCCAGAAAGGTAAGAATGTTGAAGAATTAAAAATACATGCAACCCAAAAGAGAAAAACAAAAGTCATGTACATACATCATTTATGTACAAAGAGCCCCATCTCAGTTGCTTTTACATTTTTAATTATACAACTATGAAGAATAAATGGTGAATTTTTCAAGGAGACAGGATTTGCTTATAGCCCTAAATTATTGAACAATATGTATCTTATTTTTCTTATCAGCCAAAACAATATGATTTCAAAAACATTTACTTCGTTTGACTTCTCTTTACCTGAACTTCTATAATTAACTACAATAGAGGCTAAGCAAATGAGATAAAGGAAAGTGATGGGGACAGATACAGGACCTTAGCATTTGAAAGAGTGGCAGGTCTGGCATCAAAGTCGTGGGATTCTGCAAAGTGCACCACCTAGAATAAGGTAGCAGCAGTGTTATCTTCCAACAGAGTTTAATAAAAGCTACACAATGAGCAATGGCAAATACAGTGCTTTCACTCAAAACCCTAAGTCCATTGCAACTGTTCTTTGGAAAAGATAGGTGTATAAAACCTAACCCTTCCCTTCTGAGAGTTAATAGACTAATCAAATTTCTAAGTGCATCTTCACACATCTTCAAATATTGGGAGGAAAACAACTCCCTGTTCAGCTCGTTAGTGGAATGAACAATATCCCATGATGATTTCAGGAATGATAGTGGTAATATAAATGCTGGCCATTTAATTATCAATATTTTCACCACAGTATGAATTAGAGAAATGTCTTTCATGTTTTTATGTGATCTTTTAAAATAAGGGCAGATTACTATTTTGGACAGCTACATATGTCATTTACAGTATGTCTCACCAAAATGTGAAGATGGTTAATGTACTGACCTTGAATGTCTTTATGTCTTCTAGAATTAAAACTTCTTATATTTTCAAAAACACGTTCTTAAATTTCAAAAAAAATCAGAAAGATGTGGGGCCCAAAACAAAACAGTTCAGGCTTCCAGAGTAGAAATAGTTTGAGATGGAGCATATAACTGGGATTCCGCTAACCTAGTCATTCCTGACTGTTACTAAGAAGTCATGTGATCTATACAAACCCCTTAGCCCCGTGGTCATCCTTGCCTAGAGGAGGTTGGAATTAGAACAATAACTTCTCTTTGGCTCATTCCCACTTCCAGATTATGTAACCTCCTGGATCTTATGATACAGTGCAGAAAAAAATAGGGCTTAGAGACAAAAACTCTGGGATCCAGTTCCAGCTTTGCCACTAATTCATTCCATGACAATAAATGTCATCAGACATTTACTTCTACAAGTATGAACCCACTAACTCATATTAACATATTCCTAATGTCCCTTAAACTTCTGGAATTTTATTTTGATTATAAATACTTAAAGGCATATTTCAGAGCATATTATACATTATTGAGAGTCAATAGGGGGAGCTCTCACATTGCTTTTTTATGTATCTGACAAATAATAGAATTTACGTCACTTTATTTGCAAAGATTGGGGAGGATTATTTCATTACAATCAGGTATTTATAAACCAGAGGCATCTGATTACCCACCTGAGTGTTAGGCAGGCCGTGGGCTCAGCTGTGTGCTTTGACGTTAGGGTTTTTTCATCATCCATCAAAGGGTATGCTAGTCTGCTTAAGCCATTTCAGAGTTTGTTTTGCTTTCTGTTTATTTTCCGAACTTGAGCTTCAGATGAAGTTAAAGTCTATATTTGATTTGTATTCCAACCTATAAGAGTTAAAAGCAGCAGGAAAGGTTTATGGAGATTAAAAAGCAAGAAACTATTTCATGAGGTCTACGCTTCTGAGGGTTGAACTTGCTACACAACTACAACCTGACATGTGCACTTAAATTATTATTATTCAATTATATATTTCAGGGGGCTGGCATCTTCGTTCTTTATTTTTCCCCCTTTGTGTGTTATATGTAATTTACTGCCCTACTTCATGGACTGTAAAAGCAGTTCATCAGAGTCTTTAGGAAATTGGCTTTCTCTAATTTAACAGATTTCTTTAATATTAATTAACAATGGGATCTGGGTTGGTAAGTGCTAGCTTGCTTCAAATGAAACTCATACATTAATGTTCAGATAAAATGAAAATGAGACACAACTTTAATAGACATTTCTTCAATAAAGTTGTGGTTTATACTTAGGATGGAATTTTATTGCTTACAGTGATTTATACCTACTTTATCTAAAGGTTTGTGGTGGCCAACAAATAACAGCTCATATTTTTGGCCATTTTTCCTTGAAAACATCACTGCATTTTAAAATATGGAAGAGTAATTTATAAGGGAAATGAAGAAAGCTTACATGGAAGATTACATAAAATACATCTGTCTTTTCAAGCTATTGAGGTATATAAACAACTCGTTAAAACCCTAAAAAGCCAAGAGGAAGGACGAAAGATTCTTTTATTACAATGAACTTTTGAAAAGATGTCATTTGATTTTTAATGTAAGAATTAAGACTTTACTTCACATTTAAATGAAAATCTTGATTAAATATGTGTGTGTACATATTTTAAAATAATATCACTAGAAATGTTTTCTTCAAAGGAATCATGGACAGGGCAAAAACATAAGAAAAATAAACAAGTTTAGCAGCCAGGAAGCTTTTTTTCAATGAAAGTTGAGTCTTTTTTTTTTGACTGCAGAAGTTTTTCTTTTTACGTCAAATGAAATTTTAAGATCACCTACGAGTTTGGAACTGAATCCTTTACTGCCAAGTCTGATTCCAATCCTTAAAATCTGCTTTTGTAATACTGCCAGCAATGCACTAACTTTAAATAGGTAGCCAGACATATTGGCAAAAATATACGAGGTTAATCAAATAAAACTATGCAGTAGTTTTGGAACAATCAACTTTCAGGATCTTTTAAGTACAAGGCTGTTGTGAAGACATCATGACTTGCAGTGAAATATTGCAATCAAACTGCATAAGCAGCTGCTTTTGAATTCATCTTCTTTGTTTTTAAGTTTTCATAGACCTGCCTCTTAACTATGAATTTTATAGGCTTTTGAAAGAAAAAAATCTGGCAACCTACTACAACGAACAAAGACAAAAACTACTGATACAGTTGGAAGCTGCATGCGCAATAAGAACTGCCAAATTGAAGTTATCTACTTAAGTACTGTCCCATGGATTGCACTTGAAATGTCTTATGATGACTGACATTATTTCACCTAAAGGGACAATATGTGTGAAGAGGCTTAGACACTGTCTTGTGTTTCAAAACCAGACTGCATTTATTTTCAAAATAAAAGAACCTAGTCTCAAAATAAATCCTCATACTCAAACACTAACATCTTTCATTCTTTACAAACTTTACATTTTTGTTCCATGAGAAAACTATTAGTATCTTTAAATATATGGAAATGCCATACGTGCAAGCTTTGCATTTATTTAAATCAGGAGCCAAAATAGCATTTTACAAATGAACAATATATGAGACAACTCTAGCCATGTAGTTATATTAGAATATTTTATTACTTTTTTTGGTAGGCATGCATCCTTGTTGAAATCATAAATGTAATCAATGTGTAATTTTAAGACTTGAAATCTGAGTGAACAACTTGGTTTCATCAAAATAAAACGATATGACCATATAATAAAACTCAATTACTGAACACTTGAAAAACATATTTCCCCTCCTTTTCAGCATCTGAGGTCAATTTTGCTGCATTTCAGTAGTGGCTAATAACATTAGCTCCTAACAAATTATGTTTCTGTATAAGGTTTCTTTGTACATGCCTCTGTGTGTCTGTGACTGTGTGTGTGTCTGTGTGTGTGTGCATGTGTATTGAGTTCCCATTTCACTGATCAGTCTTGGTTTTTCTTTTCTTTCTTTCTCTCTTACATTTAGTCAAATATCCCTAGATTTAGTAATAGATGAAAATCCAAGGATAATTTTTGAAGGGAAGCTGAGTGTGTATTTGAAAACTATGTGGCTTACAGTGCTAAAAACTTGTTTATGAGCAATGTTCATAAAAACATGGCAGGGATGGGGATTTAGCTCAGTGGTTTCGCTGCCTGCCTTGCAAGCACAAGTTCCTGAGTTCAATCCCTGGTACTGGAAAAAAAAAATGGCAGTGTTAGATGTAGTGCTGGATTCATAGTTAAAAAAAAACTTTTGATTGAATGGTTGTTATATACTTTAAATATAAATATATTCACACTTTGAATATGCTTTCATTTTCTGTAATAAAAGCATCACCAATATGTAAGAAAGAATTGACTGTCATAAATAAATCCACGATAGAACAAACAAAAAGAAAAAAAAGACTGAAAAACTGGCCCACTGGACTCATATTCCCCCACCCTCAGCTGCCTAGAGGTCCATGTAATAATCAGTACCTAAAGCAGACAGCCTTGCTTAGATCTGAACATATCTTTTCTCCTCTCAGCCTGCCACGCCTTCCATGTCCTGCCTAGACCTGGGGACTCTCCTCTGCATGCCTCCACTAATACCTTTTTCTTTCATTGAACTTGCAAGTTTTATTTATGCTTTTAATCCAAATCTATTTCTGACTAAACTGCAATGTTCTTGAAGGTAGAGTTGCTTCCACATCTTTATACCATGGTTTACACCTAAAGCCAGCCTGGAAGTCAAAGTTGGAAAGAAGTGGCAAGTGCACATGAAGGACACCTTTCCTCTGAAGGCCCACCTACTGGTGAGGGCAGCGTCAGACACAGCTGAGGTGGGCTGGACCGTTGAAAAGCAACCATGTGATGAGAGGACGGCCAAGGAGGGAATGATACCTCAGCAATTCCAGGGTCACTCACTTGGGATTCAGGCAGCAGCCACCGTCAGTGTCATGTAGCTTTACCAAAAAGAACAGACGTTGGGTCAATGATCAGCTCCTGTCAGAGTTTACTAGGAGGAAGTATAGGTGGAATGTTTGTGGCTAATTCTTAGGGCTTTTATACTTGAATACTTTTATACTTATACTTTTTATACTTTATACAAATACTTGAGAAATTTAAAAATGTTTGCAAATGTAAAATACTGCAGTTTTTAAAATGATGTCAGTGTTTTTTCAAACACACACGAAAACATGTGAACAAGCCACAGATAGCACGTGCCCTCTAAGTAGGAATTCATTCCTCTAAACATCTTCCATCAATTAAAATAGCTATGAAAACTCCCAAACCCTTCCTACTAAATTAGAAAAATATATTGATATGCAGATTTTCATTTACATTTGTGTATGCTTGAATTTATACACAAGCTCACATTTAAATGTGCCCTTGATCGCTATGCTTTTATTTAAATGTATACTTTTATGGATTTGGCAGGTTTGGAATCAGAATAAGGAAACCTCAGGCCAGTTCAGACCTGGATGGCAGCAAGAAGAGTACAACTGTAAAAATGCTGACCTTATTATTTGGGTTGGAATCCAAGTTTTCGGGCAGCTTGTTTTTCTGACCTTTAAAGCCACCTTTGAGTCTCTGATAAACACAGAACTAAGCTGAGAAGAAAAGGTATTTACAACTGCACCTTTGCATAACTATAAAGCTGCTCAAGTATTTTTGCAGCGACTAGCAGGTTTGGAGTGCTGGGAAAATCATAGCACTGGAAACAAAGCAGACGGGTTTTATCTCAACTTTTTATATCCAACTGAAGCACGCTTCACCTGTGAATAGTGATTATTAAGTTTCTTTCAAGGGAACAGGGCCCATAATTCATGAATGCTGCAGGTGCGAACTCCTATGAGCCTTTTCTCTGAGTAAAAGAACGTTAATCGTTATTCATGGGTGAGATAGTCCATTTATTCCACAGCAGAGAACGAATTCCTTTTTTTATCTTCTTAAAACATGAGACCTTCAATTTTATAAGCTTCCCAACAATAAACAATTCCCTTTTAGAATTATGTTTATTAGAGGGTTTGTTCTATCTCACACTTCTTTTTGTAAATACTTGAATTTCTTGGAGTTACTAAAATGTCAGTAAGAATGTGTAGTTAGAAATAGTAATCAATTAATTATTCAATAAAATTTCCACAGACATCTGGTTATTCCAGACCAATGTTATTAATATCTATGAATGAAGAATATTTCTCATCAAAATAAATCAAGGATGTAAGTGTATGAGATTTTGTTTGTATTAAGTGTTGCTTGTAGTGAGTGAGTCATTGGCTAGCGTCTAAAAATCTTTTGGCTGTGTAGAAATTTTAATTTGTTGTGAAACTAATTGACAGTGGGCATTCATAAATATATTACCTGACAAGCTTTTAGCTTATTTTTGTATTTCATTCTTCAATTCACATATTTCACTTTTTTTTCAAATATTGAAAATATATTTAAAATGCATAGATCTCTTTCCATTGGTCTTTTCTTGCTCTGATTTCAAGCAGCTGAGTGCACATGGTATGAATTCTTACAATTTATGTGTATACCTAATTGGTGCTGAACACATGTCAGGTACAGTTAAAGTCTAACACTTTTTATCATGCCAGATTAAAAAATCTTAACTAGATTATGTTCATAGTATGGATACTACAAATGAAAAGGTTCTTTCTTTCTTACTGAGGTACAGGATATGTATGACGTAACTGAAACATACATATCAAACAACCAATAGTTGAGAAAAATTATCAAAATATTTTGGAAGAAAAACCATAAATCTTAAATTAACAAATATAACAAGTAAATAGCTGCCTTATTCAATGTAGTCTATCTACAGTAAATGTAGGTATTCAATGTAGACTCAATGTATCTACTTACAGTAAAACCAAAAGTTAATCTAGGGACTAATTTCATCTCCAAATTCCACCGAATTTAGTCTAAAATCAAAAGGAAATCCTACATTTAAGTGGAGAGAAGATAGTGAAGTTACAGTTTATTCTATGTTCGAAATCTATAGAAATTTATTTTAGAATTTTTATCCTGTCTCACATAACTAAAAAGTCCATCTAGATGTTTTTCACTTTAATTGAAATTTTCTGTAGATATAGCCAGTATGCAATTAAAACTTTGGTCAAGTTAGTGAGGAGATTACCAGTTCTTTGCTGGGACATAGTTAAGTGAAAAGTTTAGCTGCCACAAATTGAGAAAAGCAAACGTTTCTCATTCATTGGCAAGATCGAATAGTAACCTTTTCTACTGTGAGCTGAAGTAAAACATCAATTTTCTTTCATAGGAAAGAAATGTCCTCCCAAACTTTTCAGTCATCTGGGTGGAGAATTAGATCATAGTCCTTATGGTTATGCCCAACCACAAGTCCTAAAACCAGAGACAACCCATAAACAATCTGCCAGCCAATTATTTGACAATGTTTTTCTACTTGCTAAGAAAACATGCCCATCAAAATTTGTGTAGAATTGAACCATCTTCTCCAAAAGCAAAGGCACATCAAACCCTGCAGGCCCACATATGCTTCAGCTGTAGATATAACAGCTTCAGTCTATCTTAGATGATTTCTGTTTTTTATCTCCAAGTGGCTTTTGTTGCCATTACTGGAGTGTGATGACTTCTAACTTAGCTGTGTGATGCAGCTTCTTCACTTGAACCTGTGTGACAAGAAACATGTTCACTGCATTTCTCTTACCTCCTCTCTGGTGTTGTGGAATGAATCTATTGTTGGGTCCTTCCTGTTCTTCTGACTCTCTTGGTCGGAGTGATCAGGGAGGATCACTGTGCAAGATGCAGAGTGTCAGAACATTCCCCTAGTGTGTCTTTCCCGCTCACTGAGAGATCTACTTCCTGTCTAAAAGCAAATTCCAGAAGAGAACATGGCTTTCCTTGTTACATCTTTCCAAGCTTCACTATATTTCAATGCAATTGAATCGGAGTGTTAAATTTGAACACTTGGTTTGAACATTTCTATAGATTCTTAGGAGCAATAGCCCTGAACAACTTCTGCAACAACTTGCTCAAAGTGAAGTAGAAATTGCTCTCAAATACTAGTTATAAACGTGTAATCTGAACTCCAGCCACTCCACAGGGTTGCAGAAGAATTTACGATGTGCTAAATATTTCCTTTGTTCTTCCCAGTGGTAGCCTGCTGTAGCAATTAGAAAGCAACTGGCTGCACATGTAAACTGCTGGAGTTTTCTAAAGAATTGTTGATAACTAACTGTTCAACAGTCTCAGTAAACAGGACTTTCTTATTGGGCAGAATTCAAAATTTTTAATTTCTTTTCAAGGTTCTATTCTCTAAAATATTTTCTAAACTGTTCTTCCC
>NW_004624753.1:7378390-7394594 GCF_000247695.1 Heterocephalus glaber
TTATATAGTATACATACATATATAATAGTTGTACAAATAATATATGTCATATATATTGACAAATTATGTATATTGTAAAGAGAACAGAGCACAAATTATTTGATATTTTTACTACTTCATTTAAGCAGGTTATTTTTCAGTCTTTAAATACATATAAGCAACTGAAATCCATTCTGAATGAGCCTGGGCTAAAAGTTATACATTTGTAATAAATACAGAAGTTGTTAATTGATTAATATACGTGAGACCAACATAAATATTTTACCATAAATTGCTATGTGCTATGGAGTTTGATTTAAATACTCTTAAAATATATGGTTGACAATTTATATCTCTTGGTTATTTATTGAACGTAATCAACTTAAAATTTCATTATCCAAATTGAAAGTATCATTTGACATGGTTGATGACTAGTGGCTTATGTGTAGGAAAATATTTTACAGAAACTTTTAACTAGTGGGAAGGCCAATAAGATATAGTATCAACACTTTAAATTGGTGGTATATTCACAGAGTGCATGGTCTCACAGATGGCTAGCAATTTGACAAATATCATTTTTAAAGAATTAAATACACTGGAATGTCTTTATAATGTTTTCCAGGGATTTGAGTAGTTTTTTTTTTTTCAGTGATACATGATCCTCTTTGGGCTCCTAGCCAGACCTTTAATAAATGAACATTAGCTGCAGGAAAATGTTAAATGGAGGCATATTGTGATGAATTTTGCTGTCCGGTATTTATTTTAAATGGTTTAACCTAATATACAATACAGAGAAACTTTGCTTTCTCATATATAATGAATTAAAAAATTTAGTCCCTTAGAAAACATTACCAATGAGTTACAGTGAATAACAAATCCATATATACTTAGAGCTAGAATTTTTTCAGTATAGTTTATTTTTTCATAGCTGTCCTGAATGGATATTTCAAACTTAAATGGGTTCCATTTCTCCTCAAATAAAGCACTTTTAAAAGAGAAATTTTAAAGGAACAGATGAAATTTCATTACCATGCATGTGGTCACAACTTGTCAGAATTTAGGTCCTGCATTTCATTCTGAGACTGATATTTGTGCACATTTAAAGCGACATTATTTGGCAAAAAAACAAGTATCTAGTTTGAATTACTGGTGCACACGGTGATGACTAACCACGTACTACAAGGTTAAAACAGTTTTTAAATTCACTTGTTAACGTGATAAGACCATACTCATGTTTTTTTCTTACCTCGTTTTCAATTGGCCTTTTTGTTCAACCAGTAAGTGAATAAATGATTGCAATTGACAGAGGTATTCTTTACTCAAATGAAAGGGACACAAAGGGTGAGGTCTGAATTGGAAAAGTTTGGCTCTCACCTTTGCAGACATTGGCTGCTTACGTTAAAACTGAACGATACTTTTGGTATAACTAACTAGTTTGACTCTAAACCAAGAATCCCACACATGTGAATGAACAAACGGGCTCAGTATTGCAAAAATATATTTCTGGAAGAATTTATTAAGTATAAAACTATCATGAATCTCTTTCCCTTCTGCCTGTTACCCTTCTTATTTTGGCCCATTGCATAACAAAAAATGGAATCTGACAAGTTTAACACAAAGCAATAAATGCTTAGGCTTGACCTTCCTTATTATTCTTACTGTACAGTAGAGTTCTCCACAGTCAATGGGTCTTCTCGGTAGGGAAACTTTTGGGAATTTATCATTTCCATTTTGACTTTCCATAAACTTTTATAACATTGTGGATAACCCTAAGTTATTATTTAAGACAGTTTTGGTTTTGTTTGATCACTTGAAAAATTAAAGTTTGTCATAGTTGTGGTCATTTTGCTATATAATGTATCCAGTTTATCTTTTTCATCTATTTCCTTCCTCTCTTCCACTCTCCCTTTCATCCTCCTAAGTCAGAAAAAACTCTGAATTCTTCATTCAGTTCTCTGCCTCCCAGGAACTATTCTCTGCTCAGCCTTCTGTAGCCTTGCTCCATGCTCGCAGAGATCAGACCTGGTCCAAGGAAAGGATGGGTCAAGCATACTTACATATGCATACTTATTCCACCCATCTGAGTAACTTCCTCAGCATTGGCAACCTGCCTCTCAAATGGCATCTTTTTAATGCTTCTGAAATCAGATAGCTGCCTTCTTAGCTACACAAGATCATTCTAATCTAATTGGGCTCTATCTCTATATACTCAAGTTTGGAAAAATGCCGAGGCAAAAGTAAGCCTCATCTCATACTTTGCCACTACTCCAAAGTGACTGTTCTTCACCACCTGTTGCTGAAAGCCTCAAAAGTCCCCATCACAATTTTTATCCATGTTTACAGTGATTTACACCGAGAAGGCAATTATCTGAGCAATTGTTGTACGGTCATCAGAATTGGAAATCGTACAGAATTGTTTTTTAATTTTTGAAATCACATTTATATATCATAAAGCTGGCCTTTTTAAAGTATATAATTCAGTTTCAGCATTCCCACTACCTAATTCCAAAGCATTGTCAGTACTTCCCCAAAACCCCAAACATGTTAAGGGTCACTTTCCATTATCCTGTGCCCTCAGCCCCTGGAATCCAATATGATACTTTTTATCTATAGATTTCCTCTTCCAGACATTTCATATAAGTTGAACTCCACAGTATGTGGTCCTTTGTGACTGGCTTCCTTCATTTAGCTAGTTCTATTCACATAAGAACATTCCTGCTACTTCCCTTTTATTGTGAAATAATATTCCATTGTGGAGATGTACCACATTATCTATTTATTCTTTGATGGAAATTTGGGGTATTCCCACTTTTGGACTATTATGAACAATACTTCTATCAACATACACGCAAAAGTTTGTATGGATATGTGTTTTCATTTTGGGTCAAATAGTAATGGCGGGTGGGGTTTCTGGGTCAATGTAAATGATACTATTAAATTTTTGAGGTACAATCAAGCTGTTTTCCAAATAAACTATACCATATTATGCACACACTGCAGTATTTGAGGGTTTTAATGTTTCCATATCCTCACGAACACTGATTACTAATTGATTTTTTGATTACAGCATCTTTTTATTACAGTTGTAAGGTCATATTTCATTAAGGCTTTGCTTCTCACTTTTCTGATGGCTAATGATAGATATTTTTTGTACAATTCTATTTGTAACTCCTTTAGAGAACTGTCTGTTCATATCTTTTGCCCTTTTTCATTGAGTTATCTTTTTATTACTGAGTTGTAATATTGTTATATTCTAAATGCAAGCCTCTTCTCCAGTATTTGATTTGAAATTTTTTCTTCTATTCTGTAGGTAGCTTTTTCATTTTCTTGATACTGTCCTTTTAAAATTAAAGGTTTGAATTTTGATGATGGCTAGGGTATCTTTTGTGGTTGCTGGTGTTGCTCATGCTTTTGTGTCATACACGAGTTGAGCATCCATGATCTGAAAATCCAAAATTTTCTAAATCTGAAATTGTTTGAGTTCTGCAATGAAAATTCTCTTTAGGCTAAATATTAAATGTAGTTGAATTTTGTGCTTAAACTTATATTCCTAAGATATATTATTATATATATGTAAATATTCTAAAATCCAAAGAAATAGAAATCTGAAATATTTCTGTTCTCAAGTATATGGATAAATAATGCTCAACCTATATAAAAAAGCATAGATAAATGCATTGTCACAAAATTTGTAGCATTGTTTTACAGTTTTAGTTTTCACATTTAGATTTTTCTTCTATCTTGCATTAATTTTTGTATATGGTATGAGTTAAGGGTGCAACTTCATTCTTTTGCATGACTCACTAAGTTGTCCCAGTAGCATTTTTTGAAAAAAATTAAACTTTACCGAATAGAAAAGTCTTGGCATCCTTATTGAAAATCAATTCACCATAAATGTATGAAGCATTTTTGGACTCTGAATTTTCTTCCACTGGTCTTTCTATTATTACATAATTATCAATATATATTAATTGTACAAATTAATGGCTTGACTGTAACATTTGCATACACAATATATCATACTTTGGTTGTACTGAGTCTTTACAGCCATGTGAATGCTACTCCCATACTATCTTTTTTAAAAAAATTAGTTCATGCTTCTGATGTTTACATTCATCTCAGGGAGTATGTACTGTACATGTACCTAACATATTTTTATTCTTTTTATTCTAATGAATCCAACCATTGAATATAACAAACTTGAAGTAAAATAAAAGCAATAATGAAAATTTTAAAATGGGATCTACAGATGGAGCGAGGGAGAAGGGTAAGGAAAAGAATAAAAGGGTAGGGAAAAGAATAAAAAGGGAATTAAAAGAACCACACTATCTTTATGATTGTAGTTTTGTAAGTTTTCAAATCAAGATATTTAAGCCTTCCAACTCTTCTTTTTTCAAGATCGTTTTGCCAATTATGGATCAGTTGAATTTCATATGAATTATAGCATCACCTTGTAATTTTTTAAACAAACAAAGCAGAAATTTTATGGAGATTATGTCGAATCGATAGATCAGTTTGAGGAGTATTGCTATATTAGCAATATTGTTTTTCAATCAATGAATGTGAATATCTTTCCATTTATTTAGATCTCCATTTATTTCAACAATGTTTTATAGTTTTCAGAATATAATTTTGTGCTTCTTTTGTTAAAATTATCCAAGTATTTTAATGCAATTGTGAGAGTATTTCCTTAATTTCATTTTCACTGTTATTTTATAGAAATGTAGCTGTTTTGTATCTTGCATTCTGCAGCCTTGTTGAAAAGGATAATTAGTTCTAGTAGTTTTCAGTAGATTCTTTTGGATTTCCTACATATAAGATCACATCATCTTCAAATAGAAATGGATTTACTATTGTTTTTCCTATTTAGGTTCCTTAATTTCATTCTCTTGCCTAATTGCCCTGGTCACAACTTACAGTATAATGTTGAATAGCAACATCATCTTAAAGTCTTTCTGCCTACAGCTCCAACAAAAGTAGTTTCTACACTACTTTTAATCATTTTAATCAATCCTCATTTAATCATTTAATCAATGCTGAAGTTATTCTATAAATATTGAGTATATGCAATGTACAAGTTACCATTTTAGGGGTATTTTCTATTGGAGATGACAGTGTTTCTTATTGATAATATCATTATCCTTGATGATATTCTTCCAAGTGCAGTGATGGTGCACTTTAATGATGGTGCCTCTCTATTACTAGAAAAAGGACTGACTTCTTAATAGTATGCCTGGCTTCCTTGTGCCAAGTCCTACCTTTCCGGCATGGGTGTAAATTTTGAATTTCTTTTCTTGCTGATGTCCTTTGAACTGTATAATATGAGCAAACAAAATTTGCTTTCATTTCTCAACTGTGCCATACAACTGATCCTCATTATTTACAGATTCTGTACTTGTGAATCTGCCTACTTACTGGCTAGTATTTATTTGTAATTCCAGCATCAATAGTCATGTTGCTTTCTAAATAATTTGCTAGCATGCACCATATGTAGCACAGTGAAAAATCTGCACTGTTCAAAGTGCATGCTCCCAGCTTAGGGTGAGAAAGGTGATATCCTTTCTTGTTTCACCTCACATTGTGAACCAGTTCTTTTTCATATTCTATTTAGTGTGACTTTTTTGTACTTTTGTGGGGGTTTTTTGTTGATGGTGATTTTACTATTTATAATGACCCCTAAGTACAGTGCTGAAATACAATCTAATATTTCTAAGAATCAAGAAGCCCATGATGTACCTATTGAGAAAATACATGTGTTCATGAGACTTCATTTAGATGTGAGGTACATGTAGTCTCACTGGCTGTGAGTTCAATGGTAATGAATCAACACATGTTAAATAAGGTGTTTCTAAATAGAACAAATATTGTGACCAGATGATTGTATTTAAAGCCCAACCCTATGTTTTCCCTAGGGCCTATAATTCAATATTTTCTAATTCAGTGTTCAAAGGGACTCTTCAGGCTACTGCAAACAACAAGAATTCTCTGTAAGTAAAATGACAATGTAAAATAGCTAAAATGTACTTAGTGCTAACTACGGACTGCGTACCATGTAAATAAGTTCCAGATATTGTTTTGTTTAATTCCTATTATTTTATTTTATCTATGAGATAGATCTTATGATTTCCACTGTCTTTTAGATGAGTAATTGAGGCTTAGGAATATCAAAAGACTTGTTATGAGGCTGGGATTAAAGCATGCTTTATTAAGAATATTTCTTGAATGATGTACTTTTTTACATATTATATTCTACATTATTTGAATTTGTAAATATAGTCTGTAATATAATTCTTGGTTGTTTCAATTTTGTTCCTATAAAATAATTATAATTTAGAATTTACTATAACTATCATTGTTCCATGTTAGCAATGGGCATATTTTGCAATATCTGTGTTAAGTTTGTACCATTTTAAAAATCTTGGTTTTTTTCCCTCATATTAGAATATGTGAGGATTAACTTTTGAGGAGAAATGATTATTAATTATGTGACTGAGCTCATAATGATACTGAAAATGGCAGATTTCCTCAAACTGCCCATAGGAAGGAGGAAAAGAAAACTTACAGTATTAAAACTTTATGGAGGTTGTTATGTTGTTGAAAGACAAAAGCAAAGTCTTTGGTGCCAAGAGGAACCAATTGCTCAGAGGAAAGAAGTTAAATACCTCTAGATAACTTGACTCTGCAGGTCTTGGTTTGAGGCCATCTCTGCAATCCCTGACTGAAACAAAAAAAAAAAGAAAAAGGAATTTGCTGAGATTGAAAACTGCTACAGAAAACATCTGTGGCCTTTGCTACAATCCAAGAAGTAACAGGTCCCAGAAAAAATGATATGGAAACAAGTGACTCCTCTTCTGTATATTCTTGCTATACAAATAGACAAAAATAAGCAACATTAGTGTTCCATTACAGATGCTCAATACTGGTATGGTAATGCTGTTAGACAGAGTGAAGTAAATATTTTCACTGGCATTAGAAATATAGTCAATGGAACTTTAAGTCTAGAATAATTTACACTATTTATTTCTCAATTCTCAGACATAATATTTGATTCATCAGAATTTCTAAAAAATATATTCTATTTTGGGTGCAAGCCATTTCTTTCATTTAAAATTCAATAGTTTATATTTTAGTTATAATTTCCAAAGCATTGAGCATTCATGCTTGGTACTGTTTGTATAGTTCATTCTTTCATAGGCTTGAAGAGAGGTGTCTAACATTGGCATATGACAGATTCAACAAGCATTCATAAACAAACTCTTAGAAAGTTATTTTACTTCAAATTAATTCTCTTCTGAATATGTTAACTAATTAAACTTCTTTTATTTAGTATTGAAACCATGTTGAATTGTGTTGAGTTTCTGTTAACTAAAACTACCTAGTCTTGTTAGTAAAAACATTACTGTCCAGAATTCCTGCAAATGAATGCTCTGTATGGACTTAATTCGTACTTACTTCTCCCCATTTTCAGGACTCTACTAGTGAACTGCTAATGAAAAACTAAAAAGTAAGTACTGAATAAACACCTCCCTCCCAGGTTAGGATTGAGAGAGATATGCCATTCTGAATTACTATGTAGACTTTAATGAAAGTAGAAATAACATCAAATTTATTTTCAAGTAGGTTTAGCCATGGGTAAATTGTGAAAAAAATGTGAAGTAAATTGTGAAACTTTATTTTGAGAATCTATTCTCCAGATGTCCTTTTATGCCTCAGAGTCTCTTTCCTTCTTCTGTTGCCTTCTTATACCTGCTCTGATCTAGATTCTTAAGGGACCCACAAGCTGCCTTTTAGACCCAGGCTCACCCATAGTCTCTCCCCACTGAGCCTAATATGAGCTTCCTTGCGTGCAAAACCCTTTAAGATTCTTCCCCATCTTCCCATCCTTATCAAAACTTTCTTTTCTTGAGTTTTATCTTGCCAACACCCCACTGTCTACTTTTCCAGAGGATTGCTCACTAATATGGTAACCTCTCTGATGGGATACTCAGATTAATATATTTTGGAAGAAGTCTTTTCTTACCTTATTTTTCAAATGTTTTTATTGAAAAATAATATACATTCAGAAAAAGTACATTAGTCACAAACGAATAATGACTGAACACACAAGCACCATGCAGTGAGGTCAGCCGGATTAACAAGAGCTCCCAACCTTTCCCATGCACTGTACCCCTAAAAGTACATACTATTGTGGTGCAAATAGTGTCCCCTTTGTACTTTACTTGAACTGAATCACATTTTCTTTCATGAACATTTTGCTTGTGTGATTCTTCTAAATTCTTGCATGTTTATGAACCATCCTCACTGTTGCATATATAACATTCCACTGTGTGACTTGACTGTGCCACAATTTATTTATTCATTCTATTGTCCATTGGTAGTTTCCAGTTTGAGTGTGCTTTGATCCGCTAATATTCTTTACATGTTTTTGTTTATTTTGTTAAGTGCTTTGGTGAACATAACTTTGCCTTTTCAGTAGATATACACCTAGGAGTTGAATTGCTGAGTTATAGGATACACATAATTTTCTACTTTTAATAGAGACTCAAAAAATTTTCAAGCTAATTAACCAATATTTAATTCTTGTGGCAGTTTTTCCAAATCTTTCCCAACACTCGGTATTGTTTGCCTTTTCTTTTAGATATTTTTGTATGTATATAATAATATTTCTCCATGCTTTTAATTGGTTGATTTTTATTATGCAGATAATAAAAAACCAAACATCTTTCCATGTGGTTTTTCTGTATAACTTATTTTTCTAAGTGGCTATTGAAGACATTTTTCTATTTTTCTCTTATTTTTTTACTGATTGATTTATGGATATAATTATATTTGAGAAAATAATTTTAATTGTGGAAGCAGAGAAGTAAGCAAGGTATAAAAACCCTGGGGGAAAGGTCTAGACTTCATGCTATTCTATTTTTAGGTACTTTGCTATGTCTCAGCCCTATAATGTACCTTTGGGTTACATAAGAACACGACTCCTGTCTTTAGCCATGTCCACCCCACCATTTGAACCAGTACTGTATCCTGCAACTACATGTTCCATCCAAGTTACACATTTATATATACACACATATTTTTTAATCCTAGAGTTGAGAAAAATCTGGTGCGAAGTCTCAGTTCTGCTGAGTTGACACCAAATATCAAAACCAAATGGAAAAAAATGGCAGAGAAGTCGAACACGCAAGGGTAGAGTGGAATAAACATCCCAGCCTTCGCTGTCATGTCTCCTGGCCACTGACACCACTATGGTAATGTTATCCTACGGGAGTGGTCACAGTAACCAAAAGCTCAGACTCAGTGCAAGGCACCCAGAGGAATGGATTAGCCCACAACATTCCAACCAGCTGGAGGAATTTTCCCACCAGTGCCCCTCCTTAAAAAAGGCAAGCAGCAATGCAGAGAATAATGATAATGCCAATTACTAACCCTGTCAGCTGTATTTCCCTTTTTGTCCTGAAACTTTTTTACTTAGTCACAGGCCACTGTAAGTTCCTAGGTTGGTAACCATCCCTTAATTCAATCTGAGAATGGTTAGCCTATCCATCTGCTTGGAAGGCTGCTGCAGAAATGCTGATTAGTGATAATTTTTGTTTATCCCTGATTCACTTTAAGCCCAGCACATAAGCCTGTATATTTTCAGATGGTTTCATACATTCCACAGCAAATAATTATCTTTGATTTTGGTTTTTGTGTGTTTGGTTTTTTTTTTTCCTCCCCAAATGGTGTGAGCCAATCATGGTGAGTCACCTTGTATTTTGTAACAAACCATCTCCAGACTCTCACAAACCTGGATTTGAGTCTCTGTATATTTCCTACCACCAGGTAGAATGACCTTGGCTAAGTGGCTTGATCTCCTTAAATTTTCCTCATCTGTAAAATGGGCCAAAAATAGAAACTACTTTTTAAAGTTGTTGCCAGGATTCAAGATAATCCAAATAGTACTGGGAACAAGCACAAAATAAAGTTGGCTGATAATACTGCATATTTTATTACATAAAAATTACTGTCTACCAAAATTTTTATCTGTGGAACTTTGTTAGTATTTGATAGTGATTCTTTTTTATCTACTATGCTTTAGCCATTGAACTTTTTAGAATCAGAAACTAGGAAATGCGACTTACCTCTACATTAGATTTAGAGAAATCAATAAATCAAACAATTTGTTTGTGAAAAGACTAATAAGATAATGATCTTACACAAGTTCTCAAGTGGTATAAATGCAAATAAAATGCTGTAGATACTCAGGTAAAGGAAACTGAAGCAATATTCCATCAAAAATACCCAAGATGTAAATATATGCTGGAAACAGACTCTAAAAACAATGAGCTGTTGACTAAATGTATCTTTTGTTGTCATTATGTCTCTCTTTCCTTCACTTTGTTCTGGGGTCCTAGATTCTCTCCCTTGTGCTGATTCATCCTGGTCCCCTTTATGTTTCCTGTGATACTTCTCCTAGATTTATCCTTCCCAGGACACTCAAACATTTTACCCCCCCCCATCTATTATCAAAACATCTTCTTTGTGTGATACATTCATAAAGTGTGGTCCACTTTGACATCACATGAGAAAAATTAAGAGTCCTGCTAAGTTAGCTTCAAAGGGTTATGATATCACATACTACGTCTGTGTAAGTAGATGAATCCTCATTTAACTCAATTAACTCCTTCTTAGTAGTGGGATGTTCAAAATCCTTTAGAGAGCTGTAAATGAGACATTTTGGAAGAAATTAGTTTTCTTAATAGTTCAAGCCCATCGACCTAGAGTTGACCAGATAGCCTTGTGACAATCAGTTTGATTACACACATCCAGATGGACGCACACACACTAAACACACTGCATGTTCCTGTCAGTTTCATTAGATTGTCTCAATACGTTTTCCTACTGATATGATTCACATCTTGCTTTCCCCTATCACTTGAAAGTTGTTACCAAATACCATCTGAATAGCAGCCATATTTGCACACTCACCATAAACTGGACCTGAAAAGTAATTACCTAGGATTAGCACAGGTCCTCTGATGCTAAATTAGCAGCCAGATCCATGCACACAGTGGCTCCCTGGCCCTCAGTTACACTTCACAGAAAATCTGAAGAAATTTGAGTAGAGCAGTCCTTATGCTATTGGTTTAATTTACTTACCATTTATAGACCTGGCCTCCGTTGGGAAACAGATTTATTTAGTCACTAAGAAATTCAGCCAACCTAGGTACATATTAGGTAACAATTTTTTTAGATAACAATTAAATGCTTATTCACTGGCTGGCAAGCAAGTAACTTTTAAAAGGTGGGTAGGTGGGGTGACAGTATTAATACTAATGCTGGAACAGGCCTTTGAGATAAATATCTGAGCCAGAGTTCCCTTTTCTGCAGGTCAGGAAACTGGGCAGAAAAATGTTAAGTGATAACAAATGGTAACAGAAATATTCCTTATACCCTGGGCTCTGCATTCTGTGTGTAGTGCTTCTTCCATTAAAATCTCTGGTCTATGTGTCAAGGGGAAACTTATAGAGAGATAAAGGACAGTTTGATGCTGAAGCTATAAACTTGTCACCAGTCACTAAGAACTACACATCCCGGTAAATACAGTACTATGTATCGACTGAAAGAGGAATGATTCATTTTGGGTCATGTTTTCAGAGGTTACAGTCCATGGTTGGTCAGCTCCAATGGCAGAAGGGTGTGACACAGGAAAGGTGCTTACCTCATGACAGCTAAGCAGCAGAAGAGTTGGAAAGAGCCAGAAAGAGAGAAGAAGTGGCCCAGAATAGGAAATTTCCATTGGAGATTATATGCCCAGTGACCTACGTCCTACAACCAGGCCTTACCTCCTGACTGCACATTCAGCTATGAACTCATCAATAGCTTAATTCATTGATGAGGTTCGTGCCCCGTGATCTAATTACCTTTTAAAAGCAGGACCTCTGAACACATGAGGCTTTCGTGGGACATTTTTGATCCTAACCATAATGTACTTTAAAATACAGTTCACCTTTCTAACTTTGCAGCTGGCTAGTGTTCACAATAACCTTCGCTTTTACAGAGCCTCCATTATAAATTTATCTTTGTATCGCTCATTCTAGGGTAGACTGCAAATGCATTTTTTGCAGTGGGCTCACAATTGGATCTGGAGATGAACCTAAATGTGCCTTGGTGGCAGATATTCCTGAAATAGTCACCACCACACCAGAGTCACTTTGCTTCTCATATAGTCTAGTAACAGTACCAAAAGTGAAATGTGTGAAACAAAAGTCTCTCCGTGATTCAAACAAAAAATAGACAAAGCTTTCTAGTGGTAATATAGAGATCTCCAAGGCTGAGGAAATTGAGAAAATAAAGTGTGACGAGATTAGTCTGGTATCAATACAAGGTTATTCACACTAACGTCAGAGTTAAACAAGGACTGGAAAATTTGGGAGCCTTGTATAAATAAATTTGGAAAAAACATTAAAATCAACCAATTCATATATTAGGTACTGTTTCTTCTTTTATTTATCTTTTTGTTCTGCTTTCTTGTAAAGTAACAATTCATTACCCAATGCCAATAGACAGCACTTAGTTAGCATTGTTGGCTTTGATATGCTCCCTGATTTGTGAGCCACAGACTTTCATACTATGTTACTTTTGATTTTAAATCAAGGGTGTTAAAATTCTACTATAAACCAATATTTAATTAAAAACAGATTTGTGGAAACCCTCCAGTAGGAAACAAAATTGAAGCATTCTAATTACTAACAGCAACAAGCCTTGTTGTCCTCCTGTACCCTTTAGGGAGTAAATGAGTCACTCCTAAGTCTCTCTCTGTATAAACCCAGCTCCGCTGAAGACCAAGAGACACTGGCCTTGCATCTGGGGGTCCGCACACAGTCTCCAATGCACATACAAGTGACTGGTCACAAGCAGGCCCACATGGTGCTGGCAAAGCACGTGCTCCATATTGTACCTCAGCAACACACCCTTTGTCCTTGTCCTGTGTATACCACTATCCTCAAAACTTTCAAAAATGACCATCTCAAAACTGAAGGTACACAGAAGCACAATGCAAAGAGTTAAAATGGCCTGCATCCAAATGAGAGCAACCCAGAGCGTGGAAATTATGGGCTTGAAAAAAAAAGGTTTTTCTTGGCCTATTTGATTAACACTTTGGTACTGAGAATTTTCCTTTGAGGTTTCTTATTCTGATAGTTTCTAATGCAATTGGTTTAAGTAATACTTTGCTTAAATATATCTTAAAGAGAAATCTGCTACTGACTATAAAATTTTCATGTCCAATCCAATTGACTTCAAAGTAATTCAAAATGCTTATTCCCAAGTGACATCTATCAGTATCCAGCTGTGAGCCTGATGGCAGCCGATATCTGAAACCAACAATTAAACTTACCCAATGCCAGGACTCTAAAGTCTAAAGGGCTTTACAGTACCTATCAAAGTGGCTCTGGACCAACTTGTACTGTTATTGCTTCTATAAGTGTGCTGGGAGGATTAATTTTTTTGATACCTATTTAGTGTTAAAAGAATAATAATTTTTCAGAGCCAAAAGGTTATCTTTTTGCCAAATCAGAATATTCAAAATAATCTATTTTAATGAAAAACATAAGTACTATCAAGTTTTGCAATTTTTTGTGTATTTTATAATCATCCTAGGCTTTTCTCTCATTATCTATGTGGCATCAAAAATGGATGTAATTTAGATTTGAAATTGAAGTAACAAGAAAGCCAAGAATTTTATGAATGCTGATCCCTTAGTTAATAATTTTCACTCTACACACAGCACACACACGTACAAAACACTCTCCTTCCCCTAGGATAGACTAGTATTTATACAGAGGTATGTCAGAGCAATTTTTCTGTCCCATTATGTAGACATCTCAAAATTTATGTCGTCATGACTACCCCAAAACTCGGAAAAGGAGGCTTCAATAAAGCATGAGAAAGTATCATTACTATTACACAGTAATTTGAGTTCAAATTAAATTATTTATGTAACAAACATTTATAGAGAACCTGTTATGTCCCAGGTCCTGACTTGGTGCTCAAGGATTACAGGTTATAGAGTCTGTCAGATGAATCTTGCTGAGATTGGGCACTAGACATCCTTAGCTATGAGGACAACTAGAATCAACATATAACTCTTTTATCTAAACCGACCTTTCCGACCTTTCCCCTTCTACTTCCTACTAATTAGGCAGCCTCTTTTCCAACGCCACCTTGCTTTATGTTCACCTATAAAAAGAAATTACCAAAAGCACATAAAATTGATTACAGAGATTGGATGGGACTTACTGGAGATGGGCCAATGTATTATCCGTGAGTAAAAACAGTAAAGGTATTGAATGTCTGACTTTCCAATATGGCTTTCAGTTTTTCAAAAGTTTTCAGAGGTGATTCTCAAATCTCAAATCTCATTTCTGCATTACATAAACAAATAAAATACATAGAGTTTACAAAACTATTGGTAAAATTAATAAATGTTGAAATGTACATTTTTGCAGAAAAAAGCATGTATCTTTGCTATTTCTTTTGATTTCTGTTTTAGGAGCCAAATATTTTCCTCATCAAAGATCATATTTTAAATAATAATATTGGAGATATTCTTTTGACATAGATACTAAATCGAGTTTAATCTGGAAAACAGAATAGTATAGGTGGCATTTTAAGGTTTAGTATCACAGTACTGATTAGAGAAAATACAAATAATATTTTTGAAGATAATACACAAGGAGAAATGTTCAGTTAAATATCTCATCTTTTATATGATACTAAGCTATTTCATTTTGTAAAATGTGAGGTGCACACTCCAAAGAATGTTTTAAAATTGTGTGCATGAATAAATTAATGAAGGTGAATTTTAAGATAGAAGTTGCAAGTCACATTTGAGAGAATGTAACTCAAGTAATGCTTTGGGATCATGATTTCTAAATGATTGGTTAAAACCTTGGAAGGGTGTCAGGGTTGAAATCTAAAATATGTCCTGCAAAATCACATGTGTAAGAGGAGCCAGGGGTGTGACTTGGAAGTGCGAGCTCTGTCCCCAGCTCCTCCTTCTGCTTCCTGGCCAACCGGATGTGAGCAGCTTCCCCCCACCCCCCCATTCCTTTCCACCATGTTATTTATGTCCTGTAGCTTGCCTGCACCTGGAAAGGGATTAAGGGTGTGGTGACCACACTATAGGATAAATCTCAAGGGATTTTAAAGGGCCTAAACAAAAGGCAATCACAAATACAGTTTTGCCTCTGCTCAGTTCTTCATTTGACAATTAGGGCTTATCGATTTCTTCATAAGAAAGATCTAAAAGTTTTATAATAAAAGTCTATGAAGTCATGAAATTGTGAGGAAACATTTAAGAACAAAAGATGAGAGAACAGTCTTTGTAAGAAAAGCAGGTTTTTAAAGTGTAGATTAACTCATATAAAAGAGGTTATTAATGAAAACTAGACTTTGGGGGTCAATTTTGTAGGCAGAGAAGGCTGTTCCCTGGTTAGACCATCTCAAATTTCAGGTTGTATAGAAGATTTAAAAATAAGATCAAAGTCACATAAACTAATTTTCAAAATAGTGTGCAGTTTGTCAAATTCTCATATGTGCTAAATTGCATAATTTCTAATGAGTTGCAATTTTAAAAATTATTCATCATTCCTACTTTAATAGAAATGCAAGTGACACTAAAATAACAGATTTCATGGTTAGTAATTTAAGAGATCTTAGTGAAATACCGATTAAAAAATGAAGAAAAAAACATTGCCTTTTATATTTGATGAAGAATGCACCAAGGTACAGTTTGCAGGTTCAATAACAGGCAGGAAAATTAAACCACTAGTTAATGTAGCGAGTTGCTAATGCTATTGAGACCAGGAAAGACCACTCGAAGCTAACAGTTTCACATACAAACACTCTGCAGGCCCGGGGATTTAGTTCAGTGGTTCTGCCTCCTGCTTTGCAAGCACAAGGTCCTGAGTTCAATCCCTGGTACCAAAAACAAAGAAACAGAAAAAACAAAACAGAACCCACTGCAAAGTTACAATGAAATGGAAAAGGATCTACAGTAAGTTTTAATTTATTTTGAAGTACAACCTTGCTGAGACATTGCTTATAGATTGAACAAAACACGTAAACAACAGTGGTGTGGGTTTAATTGATAAAATCAGTGGGAGCCTTGATGAGCTGTGATATTTGTATTTGAGAATAGAAAACTTCTTCTACACATTTATCTGAGGGTTGACACAAA
>NW_004624753.1:7485211-7498453 GCF_000247695.1 Heterocephalus glaber
TCTTCTTTAATTGTTAAACATTTTTGGCTTGTAAAACACTTTATAGGGTACTATAGAGTCCTCCACGGCCTTCTCCATTTGGTAATAAGAACTATAAGCCAATGGAAATTGCTAGCTGGAATTGGAATCCACTGAGAACCAAACTCAGCCATCAGAAGTCACCCTGATTTCTCTCCTCATTCAGACCAGTGTGTAATTTTGGGTGGTAATGGACTTTCTAACAGAACTTTAAAGAACATTCTGCATAAACTGCTGTGTCTCCTAGCCACCCTCAGTGAAAACCATGTGTCTAACTGAGGGGAAATCTGCCCACAGGGAAAGGAGCCAGCTTCTTGGAGAACGTGGTCGATGGGCTCCTGATTCTGTGATTCCCAGTGCGGTTCAGACCTGCAGTGCCAAGGCCGTTAAATCACACTGGTCTGCACAGCTGTATCATCAGGGGAGGCTGCAGCTATAACTCAGGGTAGCAGCCAGAGTATTTTCCCAGTGCTTTTAACCCATCGGGTGAGAAAACTAAATGGGTTCTATGTGTGGAAGATATTTTGCTCCTAATTTGATAAATCCAACTTTAAGGTGAAGTCCTTCTCTAGTTGTAAATAATTTTACTCTTTAATTGAGAAAATTACATTAAGACAATAATTTTTGGACATGTATTGAGCAAGAATGAAAAATTTGAGCAAAGTGTGGTGGTCCATGCCTGTAATTCCAGCACCCTGGGAGGCTGGGGGAGAAAGATTGTAAGTTTAAGCCCAGCCCAGGCAATTTATGAAGAAATATTAGAATTTTACAGAGTGAAACATTAATGTCCTTATGATTGGTTGTCAGATACTCTGAAATTCAGAACATTTGTTGAAAATTCTCCTCCCCCAAAATGGCCAAAATAAATAAATGCAAGAAAGTACCATTGATATAAAAGTGGAAAGAAAAGTACTAAAGAAATATTAGGAACAAAAGTGATGAAGGTGACTAAAAAAAATTTCATAGGGCCTTGAAATAGAAGTAAAAATTTTAAATATGGATGCAAACAGAAAGCTTGCGGCATTCGATTGGGGTGAGAAATGTGTCCCACAGTATTGATCTTGAAGTATGTATTCATTCTTATTTTCATTTATTTTAAAAGCATTTTTTTCTGTATTACGGAGATTTGTATTGAGGAAGTTTGTGTTATGGAGATGTTTTCCATAGCATAATGAAAATTCATATTGGAATAAAGTGGTAACCACGGTGTGGTAACTTCAAAAATGAGGGAGTCATAAAATCATCAGGACAGAATATTTGTCAGAGCATCAGCAGCAAGCATGGCTGACTGGAACACACTGTGACCTCGCATAGCACCCACCAAGGAACTTGCTTCTGTTTCCTCCCCAGCATCCTACAGACCCTGGCAGGCCTCTGGGCCATGTGCCCTCCGATGTTCGTGTGTAAGTGGGCAGGTGCTTTGTATACCTGTGGAACAGTCTTTCCCTAATTCTCCCTTCAGTCTGATAAAAATTGCCTAATTCTCTTAAAAAAGCATCAGCTTTATTGTTTTTTCAGCAAATAATTAATATTCATGAAGGCATATTTAAAGATTTCTTTAGTATTCTAATGTATATTGATGGTGATACAAAAATAAATATTGTGCATTTATTTGTTCCCTTAAATTCCTTTAGGTATTATATTATTCAGCTTTTTATTACTGTTACAAATACCTGAGAAAATGAAGTTACAAAGAGAAAAGGTTTATTTTGGCTCACAGTTTTGGAAGATGCAGTCCGTGACTGATGTGTCCTATTCCTTTGGACCGGTGGCAGCGCATCTTGGCAGGAACATATGGTGGGGCAAAGCCATTCACTCCATGGCTGAGATGCAACACAGAAAGAAAGACTGGGGTCCCACACTCATATTAAAGGCACATCTCCAGTGACAGGAATGCCTCCCACTAGTCCCTACTTTAAAAAAATTTTACCACCTTCTAATAGCTCCAGCTTCTAATTACTCCAGTGGGGAGTAATCCTTTAACACATGGTTCTTTGGGGAATATTTAGGATACACACTACAGCAGGTACAATCTTCCCAACATGGATGACTCTAGACCCCACAGTAAACCTCTTATAGCCATGCATATACACCTTAACCAATGTAATAGCTCTCTAATTAGATCCTTAAATAGATTTAACATGACTGTTGGTTAAGATACATGGGGTGGGTGGAAAATATGGTGAATTTTTAAATTAGAAAAATTGTTACAGTAAAAACCACATTACCACTAACCCCCCATCCAACACACTTATCCTTTTGTTTGGGCTACTTTCTGAAGCAGTTCTGGAAGTCCTATTTTGTGTTTTAATAAAGTCTGATCAAAAATGTGGTGGCTGCCGCTGCCAAGTGCCAAACCATGGGGACAGGCTCGTAAAAGCATAGCTTTCACTGGATTAACACTGTGCTACTTCTCGTTACCCCCAAAGTCAAAAAGACCATGAAATGTAAGTGTTTTGAAGTAATTCAAGACATTGACACAGCCAGACAGTGCAACTAGGACTTCCAGAACTATTTCAGCAAGTGGCAATAATGGAGGGATAAGTGTGTCCAAAGCAAGGAGGAGTATTTTGAGGGACATTAAAGGCAATATTGCTTTTACTGTAATAGTATTTTAAAATTTACATGAACTGTGTTTTTCTATCACATCTCTTAAATGTATACGAGAGTAGATTTTTCTGTTTTTCCCTTTCCTTCCTCCTTCCTTCCTTCCTTCTTTTGCTCCCTCCCTCCCTCCCTCCCTCCCTCTCTCCTTCCATCTCTCTCTTTCTCTTCTGGGAATTGAATCAAAGGTCCTTGCACTAAACTACATCTATAGCCTCCCAACCCCTTTAAAAACTTTATTTGTTTTGTTTTGTTTTGTTTGTGGCAGGGTCTTTCTGAGTTGCTCATGCTGGGCTCAAATTTATGACCCTTCTGCCTCAGCTTCTCAAAGGGCTGGGAGTTCAGGTGTGTGCCACCAGGTCCAGCTGATTCTTCCTTATGAGTGCTAAAGTTGTTTTATATACATGTTAAGTACTGGAACTCTTTTCAGATAACTTGAAAATTAGAAAAATATTCTTGTGCCTAATTGAAATATCACCTTAGCCTAACTCTACTGTCATTTTCTTCTTTTGTTACTTACCACTGATTTTCCTCTATATTCCTTTTTAGTTCTTCCTTCCTTAACATTTATGTAGGGCTGTTTATCCAAATTGTGTTTTGTTTCTCACTTATTCCACACCATTCAATACATAACGAGATCATCTCTATGTTCCTTTCAAAACACCGTTGGCAGAACCTTCTCTTCCAGTGCCATGAGCATTACCTGGAGTTAGGGCTTTGAGGGCCTCCTAAGGCTTTGACCTGCCTGTCGAAGCCTTGATACTCATCCAGCCTGTGGGTGCTTTGGAGCCTCTCCTGAGCTTCAGAGGCTTATGTTGTTTTCTTCCTTTGACCTCCATAGAAATCTAAGCCTGCTTTATGTATTTTGGACTTTGAAGCCTCATGTCAATTTTTGGATCATTTTAGTAAGGAAGAAAATAATAGAGGCAGAAGTGAAGATTAGAGGAACAAAGTCTCCACTAAGTACTGTCATTGCCATTAGATACCACTCAAAAGTCTGTGCAGCTGCATTAATTCTCTTGACGCATCCAAAGGTCAAAGGGACTTTAAGAGAGGGAGACCCTTGTAGGCAGCTCATTTCAGCTGTTCATAGCACACACCTTTGCCTGTGAAAAGCAGGCCTCTGTAGATCTTCATGATGCCTCAGAGAATCTCAGGGTCACTTGAGGAACGCTGTTCTAATGACCCACAGCAGATTGCCAAAGATTAATTTTGTCACCAGCCAAGCGGTGACCAAATTGCATTCGCAGGAGCAAATGCATTCATTAGTTCTCCTGGCAAGCACTGGCACCAAAGGATTTATGCTTTAATTATTAATCATGTGTGTTGTAATAATGTACTTCTGGTCTCCTCACTTGGTTTTATATTGGACTTACTCAAATTTAACACAATTCTAGAGTTAATATTTATCCTTATTATACCATTATTTGGAACAAATGTGCTGGGGGTAATAAATATAAAATAGCTATGAGATAATACATTCCAATACTCTGGTGTAAAACTTTAAAAGTGTGTGAAGTAAAAATGAAATGATCATCATATTTCTTCTAGATAACCATTTAAAAGTGTGTGTACTTATCTGAATTTTTATTTAATTCTTTTCAGTCTCACAGTCAGTCATTCAACTGTCCACACATTTATGCGTGTATCCACCTATTCATCCATCTATGCATCCGTCTTTCCATTCATCTGTATTTTATTTCTTATATGAGTGAGCCCTACTATTAACCTCATATCGAAACCAGGCTTTTTCATGTAATTAAATAAATGTATTTGGAGAATTTACTTAGATTTGTTGTTCTGCAATTCAAGAGGATTATGTACCATTGTATTATTTATTAGCACTCAGTTGAGATTTTTTGGGAATTGTGACAGTTTATGAGCAGTTTAAATTTCTGCCCTTGGTAGGGGTGGATCCTGATGGGGGTGTGACTGGTTCCTTTTTATTGACTTCTTTGAGGATAATGAAGGGGAAAATGGGAGCAGAATTTTGATAAATTTAGAATCAGAAATTTAGATTCGAATGAGCATGGATAGTTTAGAATTTGATGTAAAGATTTTTCTCTGGCAGTGGATAAACCGCTAAAGAAAACTGGTTGTCTGGAGGAAAGCAGGAACGAACTTTCTTTTCGTGTCCTTTTCTTGTCATAATTCTTTTCACATCCTAGTTCCTGTGGTTCCCTGTATGTTCATCTTCATTTCTACTCTGCCCTTCCCACCTCATAAAATTGCGCTCTTTTTTGTATTGCTAAATGGTCTTTTTATTCCATTTCCATGTCCTTTCAGCTCAAAAAGTGTTTTAAAAGAATCCTTGGCACTAGGGATACATAGCTAAGTGATGCAGCACTTGCCTAGCATACAAGAGGCACTGGGTTTGACCTGCAGCAGTCCAAAAAAAAAATTGAGTAAAAACAAAAAACAAAATTCCCCATATAACTTTTTTTTTTTACTATCCAGTTTCCTCATGGCTGCCACCATGTGGATACAACCCCACCCTCTTCCACTCCCACCTGCCTTTCCAAGGAGGACCACAGAATCCTCTCTTCATAGCACTTAGAGGGAACGTGTCAAGTGTCTTTTTTAAGAGAGTAAAAATTTCAGAACTAGATGCAAGTAGGGGTTGTACTTACATTCAGCAGTTAGATTTAGATGTGATCAAATATCTATAATTGCCATGAAACTAAATGGTCAGACATTTGTTTTTTCTTTATTTTGTAACTCTGGCAGAATTTACTTTGCATATATTGAGGTTATGCTCGTTGTGTGTATCAGCTTATAATTATTATGTCTTCTTGGTATATTTTCCACCTGGTTATGAGACAGTTACTCTTTTTACCAATATGAATGTTATTATTGTGAACTGTATTTTTACGTATCAACATGACTGTATTGGCTTTTTGGGGGTTAGTATTACTTGAATGTTTCTCTTTCCATTCCCGCATTTTTCACTTTATAAATAATGATTTTGCATGGTATTGTTTAGGGTTATGTGTTCTAAACAGAGTAAGTTTTGTTCCTTGTGTACAAAAGTAACTTACAATTTGTGAAAGCTTATTGTTTACATTTATTTCAAGTTTGCAAGTTCGTTTTTCGTATTGAGTTTTCTATTAACATTCTTTTTGCTCTGGATCTTTCTTCTTGCTTTGTGTTGGATTGTGGAAGGTTTCCATATTTCATTTGTCTTTGCTCTTTCGGAAGCTATAAATTAAAAGTTTCCCTTAAGAATTACTTTTATTTTTGCAAATATGTGTAAATTTATATGTTTTCAAATTTAAAATTAGTTTGTATATCATCTCTGGAGCATATCTTAGCATACTGTAGATATTCATTGATATATTGCTTAGAGTTTGGTTTTATCTTACACAATGTCGTTAGTTATTATGTTACAATAAACAGTTATATAAATCTATAACATTTTACCTATTTTTATTTCATCCTGTTGTGTCCTTATGGCTTTATTTTTCTACATGCTGAAGTATATAATTAAATAATTGATTCAGTAGTAGTCTATGTTTGGCTTTCTATTAATTTTATTTTTTAATAATATTTTAGCTGATTTTAAGTCTAGATTAAAGCATGTTAATATTATACTGTTGTCTTCATCCTGGAACACAGTAAAGAAAAATCTTTTGAACGAATGAGAAACTGTTTTAAGTCTGTTGATTCTCTGTTAATCTGTCCTTTCTAATGGCTTTTGATACTTAGCCCTGTTTGCAGTTTTAATTGTTACATCTAATATATTCAATTTATTTATCCTACATATTACTCAAAGTAAATTTTTGAGCTATGGCATTATGTAGCTTCATTAAAATTCTTAATTTTTCTATCTCCAACTATTGTCTCTCTGACTTTATAATCTCCTGAAATTCCTTTCAGATGATTGAGCCTCTCAGTTGCTCTGCAATGCCTGCCTATTTCAACAGCTTTAAATTTTCTTTCACAGATTTTTAGATTGTCATATTTTAAAATTTTGCCCATTGTCTGCAAGTTTTTCTCTTTTTTTTTGAGTTGAGGCAAAGATTTTTCTCTTTCCTCTATTGGAAAATTCTAAACTAATTTCTATAAAAGTAATTTTGTATGGAGAAAAAATTATATTCAAATTGGTTGATTTTATTGGTGGTGTTCCCTGGAATTAGGGCTTCTTTTCATGTGCTTGAGAATCATGTGCAGACTTATTGTGAATGGGAGAGAGTCAGCAGAAGCACGAAGATGAGCCTGACATGAGCTCCGAGCTTCCTCAGTCATGCAAGGGCAGACCTCTGCCTTGCATTGAGGTTCGTCGGACCTGTTTTCAGGAGCCAGATTCATGCCTGCTGTGGACCTAGAGGCAAAGGGCCCATGACATCTGCCTCCTTCACCACTTTCTTGCCTGTTTTAAAAATCAGTTATATATTTATGACTTTATACTTTATGTTGTATTTATAATCATTACAAGTTTTAAGCCAGATGAGATATGACCGTGATCAAATCTATGCAAATATTTTGAATGGAAGGTGAAGGCAGGCTAAGGGAGTGATAACTGAGCCAAAGTAAAAGGGTAACTAACCATTGGTTATTTAATTCAAGCAGATATATCATTTATTATTTTAACTGAGACACTTTTGAGGGTAGAAGAAGAAACTCCTATTGTTACCGTACAAGATGGTAGGAGTAAACTAAGGCCAGAACAGGAATGTAGAATTGTCTGATGACTCGGCTGTGAAAGGACTAAGGTTTTTTTCTGTAAATTTTTGTGACTCATGACTGGAGCCAATCTTACCATTGAGGTCTTTCCCCAGAGTTAGGACTTGACTTTTCCTACAAGCAGGGTATAGTTATTGTACAAATATAAGGCTAGGCTTTGAAAACTTGGCGTATAAAGGTGTTGAGAATAACTGTGAAGTTATGAGTAAATCCAAAGCTCATGTTATTCAAGAATTTATTCAGCAACTGTGTACCATTCCCTTTTCAAAATACTCATGGTATTATATCTTTTGGGAGCAGAGGTGTTTCACTAGAGAGAGGAATGTCAGGAGTACGAGCTGCTTCTGACACAGCGGGTGGGCACGTGGTCTGGTCAGGCCGTGCCCTTCCTGCTGTCACATGCTGTCATTCCCAGTACATCTTTAAGTTCACATCTATGGGAAATTCACAGCAATTGTGTCTTTATATTGAATGAGCCAGTGACAAGTGACCAGTAATGAGGTCGTGCTGCTGGTACTCAGTTTGAATTAAATCTAATAAAAGGATCATATATTGTAAAGAACTTTTAGACTTTCTGGGAGATATAAAGTTTATGTGTGTACCACACATGCAGGTTATTGGTAACAAAATGATCACTAGTTCCCTTGTTGTCTTGGAAAGCTGATACTGTTGTTTCTAAATATACGTATTATCAGTTTTTCACGACAAAATTAATTTCATTCTACATACCTGTATTTGTAATACAAAATCTGTATCTGTGGATGTACATGTGTGTATTTTAGGATGAAAATTCATGATGAACAGGTGTTAATTTTTCGCCTCATGAATATATCTCCCTGAGCCAACATAATTCTTGTTTTTCTCCTTTTAGAATAAGCTCAAGCTGTCATGTTGGTCAGATAGAAGAAGAGTCACCTCATCTTTTGTTTGTTAGGCGGTTTTAATTATTTAATAAGTGCAAGTAATTAGGACATTAAGAATTAAAGTCACTCCAAGAAGAGACTTGGAAATGCAGAGGGTTGCCTAGGTTTCTGAGTTTGAATTTCAACAAAAGTGACAAGATCTTTCTTCTAATTCCTTCAGCTTTTTAAAAAATAAGTTGTAGTTTTTTGACATTTTAATATAAATTAGACTAGACAGTTATTTATACATTGTTTACCAAAATCTAGTGCATTTTTCTTCATATTAAAATTGGAATTATTAGTGGCATCAATAGTGCGATAAAAACATGCATGTTACTGCTTTATGCAATAACTTAATATTTGATAATTCAATTCTGGTGGGAGCAAGGATTGTTGTGTGTGTACCTGCACACCTGTGTGTCTATGAAAGTGATGGAGTAAGAGTGAATAAGTCAGAATTGAATGCTTTTAAAAGGATGTGCTCATTACCTCAATTGTGATGACTGTTTTTTATGTCAAAGATATCAATGTTAAATGATGCAAAAATAATAAGTTACTATTGCTATTAATCAGGGTAGACAGGCAAAATTTAAAAAACCCTACTCTTCAGTAGCAGCTTTGATAAGCTAGTGGAGCCAAAAATAATAAAGAAGTCATCACAGTTATTTCTATACTCTTACAAATGCTAAATAGTTCCCCTGAGGCTAAGAGCATACCTCCAGGAAAAGGTGATTTAAACATGAGGTGAACTTTTTTGAGGTTAAAACTCACCCTTCATTAAATTTTAAAAATTTCTTTCTCTATTTGAACAAGTTCAAATATTACTGATTTCGTTTGCTTCTTTTGAAGATTAGCCCTTCAATATTTCAAAGACAGCTTGAAAATTGGACACCAGTTCATATATAATGCATACATTTTCTCTACTGCTGTCAAAACTACCTATTCTATGATTTCACAGTAGACACATGATTAAAATTCTTAAATTAGGGAATTATTATGTAGTCCTACCCTTTATGTGACAGAAAATTTATATTTCTATTCTGCCACCCCAAATGTATATTTGACGAGTATCTGTAATTTGGAGCTTTATTTAAAGTTCTACTTCAGTGTCTGCAATTTGAATGCAGAAAAGAAATTTAAAAATTTGAAGATCCTAATTTTTTGTGGGATTTGTTTCTAGTTTGAATAGGTGGACCAATAGAAAGGTAATGCTTGATTTGCTTCACCAACTTTCATTCTCAAGTTATCTTTAGTTTTAAAAGTATTTTTATGAAATATGTAATTATAGTTACTACTTGGGTGAAATTCTTTTTTATTTTCAGTATGATAAATTTATAAATTTATTCTGTGCATCTGACGTGTTGGAAAAGCAGAAGATTCCTGTGAAAGTGGAAATATTGAAAATTAATACCAAATAGTTTTTTGGATACCAGTTGGATCCCAGCATAGCTCAGGTACAGACCAGGCCCTCAGGAAATACTTATTGACTAAAAGATTGCACGAATGTTCCTGTATATTGATTAATACTAACAGTTAATTAAAAGAAAATTTTATCAGAAAATCAGCCAGTATGTTCAAAATCAAATTATTAACCAGTATTTTTTTCAAGCTTTCTCAGTCTTTCTTGGAAACTTAGGTAGCATTTATCAGGCTTCTAAAGAAGGATTTGTTCTTTCAAATCATCTTTTACAATTCTAGAGTCAAAATATTTAACCCAATTCAGTAAATGAATCATATACCAGAGACTAGTGATGCTTGACCTTTTATATAAGAAAATTTCCACAGATGACAAATAAGTATTATTCATTCTTGTATTGCAAAATTAACCTTAAAAGACTGCTTCCTGTGAAGATGCACAACAGAGAGGAAACTGACAGAAGGTAAGTAGAAAAGACCAGGTGGGAGCCACTGCAGTGGACCAGAGAATAGGATGGCCAGGGAAGGAAATGCAAAATGGAAAAATTCTTAGACTGGTGTCACTTTCCTAGGGGTCATGCTCATGGTAGACTTTTCATACAGGTCGGGGTTGTGTACATAACCAGTTTCATCCTTTGAGTAAGTAGGAAGGAGCCCAAGGAAGGCAGTCTTAGAGCGTGGGTGACCAGCCGTGCCTGGAGCCCAGTGCCTGTTGCAAGGCCCAGTACTGTGTCTTAGAAGTGGGAAGCTAATTTGACCTCTCTGTGTCTAGTTTTCATGTCTTTCAAAGAGTGCTACTAAGAGTACCAGATTTCACAGGGTTGGTTATATAAGGATTTAGTGAGACCATATATAGAAGATATTTAGGTCACCTAAGATGTCATTTGGACTCACATAGGCATGATTTTAATCCCTGCTCCACCATTTACTATGTTGGTGGGAAAGTTAAGCAAACTCTTTTTAAATACTCTTATCTTTGTCAAGGGTAGATATCATCTATTTTTAGAGTGGTTATAGTAGTTTATTCAGATAAATGTAGGTAACCTTCTAACATATAATAGTTGCTCAATAAATGACAATACTCAACAGCATTCTCTAAAGAAAAGAATACCCAGCATAATCTGAATGCCTTTAGGGAGAAAATAATACACATGTAGAAATAAAATATTTCTATTGTAGGTCATTTATTTAAAATTAATATGTAATTTTCATTCACTGGTAAATATTTTTAAAATATAGCCAGTAATTATGTCCAGGTATTGTCCAGGATAGACAAATAGGTAAAAAATAGACAAATGTAGATGAAGAAATGACCTCAAGACTCAGTGTTCATGGATTTTTAAATTGTGAAGATGGATTATTTTCCTAATCCACTGAGTTGCAGAAGAGACTAAAGTTTTACAAGTAAATGTCTAGTATACTAAAATGCTGCTGGGATTCATGCAAAACCTACACCTGACATCAACTTCAACAATAGAGAAATTCATCTCAATATACAGATGGACGAATCCAAAGAAATGGCCACACTCAGCCAGTATTCTCTGTATCTTCTGTAAATCTGTTTTTAAAAATGCTTTTAATGAGAAGCTGCTCTTAGTTCTTACAGTAACATCATCTTTCACTTTAATTCTGAAGTCAAATTTCCTCTTATTTGCTCAGACTGCTATTCTTGGGCTTCCGTGAGGTGACAAATCTAGTGTATTGTGATTTGATGATTAGGCTTATTTCCATACCATCCAAGATTTTCAGAATTGTTACACATTTTGGGGGCTTAGTTTCCCCATGTTTATTTTCCTAACATAAGTCAGATCTACCATACAGATTGCTAGGAAATTTATTCCCTAGTTTGAAGTGCATGTTTATTGAGTAGCTACTACAATTTTTTTACAGACATTAGAGGGGAATACAAAAAAATAGAGCTGCATAACCAGTCCTGAAAGAGCTAAAATTCCAGCTGGAAAATTTGAAATTAAATGACAGTATTTGTCCCAATTCACAGAATTTTTGTATAGCTTACTAAACTTTATATTATGAATGTCTATCATGAATGAATGAGCCACAAACATCAATTAGCAGAAAAAGCTCACAAACATCCAGTCAAGATTGAGTTATTAAATATTTTTTGAGGAATACGTATGACTGTGAGTGATTTTATATTGCATATGGAGTCATAGTGTCTTCTTGTAAAACCATTTCTAGTTCTTTTTGACAGAATTAACTGTACTCGTGCTTGGTATTTCTCAAAAGGTCTAAATTTAAAATTAATGTGGAATTTTCTTTAACTGATAAGTATTTTAAAATGTCACCACTAATTAAATTCAGTTTAATATTTTGTATGAATAGGCACATAAGCAACGGAAATACCCACAGATGCTCTGGGTTTGCATACTGGATGCTGGCCATTGTAGTACAGTGTACCTGAATATAAATTGGCATAGCACCATCCACTTTCGGGATATTAAGGAGTTTTTATAGGAATGAAAGGTGAGGTCAAATATTCCACCGTGGTAAGTTGGGGATCAGCTCTAAAGGAGAAGAGACATGATTTGGTGGAGAAGGAGCCCAGGATGTGCAGGAATGAACAAGAGGTAACCCAGAAAGATGAATCTGTCTGGCCAGAGACAGGGGTTTGCCCATTTAATACAGAATGTCCAGTGAGGTGGGAGAGGAAGAGGAAGGGAGCGTAAGGTCTCAGGCGACTTGGAAATGGAATACATTAGAACTTTTGAACCCTGTCAGTGGACTGAAAATGGAACAAGATGCCTAGCAAAATGTTGCATGTGTCCACTGGTAGAGATAATCCAGTCAAGAGTGATGTTGTGCATGGAATTTATATACTGAATGGAAGATACAACTAGATTTTTTTCTAGGATTTAGGCTGTGATTCAACAATTTAGGTTGCTAGTGAGCCAGTGACTATACTGTGAGCAAGATATGACAATACAGATTGATTGCTCTGCAGTGATACATTAAGTCTTTTTGGTAACTGTGGCGATTTTTTTTTTCTGGTACCGGGGGTTGAATGGCGATGTTTTAAATGAACTGATGTATTTCTTTATGGGAAGATTATGTGACAATTTCTAGCAGTTTTTAAGTTCTATTTTTAGAGAATCATCAGCTAATAGAGATCACAAAAATCAAGTTTAGCCTCAGACTGAAATTTTAATATATATATTTTTGAGAGAGATCAGAATTATTAAATGAAGAGAATAATTAAAAGATGTATGTTTCACCAATGAGTTTTGGAATGGCATTGATTTTCTCAGACACCATGGCATGAAAAAAGTGAGTTTTCCCAAATAAAGAAATGTCTCACAATATTTTCATCCTAAGAGTCTGCTTTAGTGGTTTCAATATTTCTTATATTGATATATCAAAAGAAGTAACTTGTGCAAAGTGTGATCAGAGCAGTATATTTGCTTCAGTGAAGTTTGTAGTAACCAGAAGTGCCTAAAGTTGTGATTTCTCTTGACAAATAAAGAAACACTACCTTGACTTCATGAGACTCCTTTTTTACTGTTCACCTTACAAAAATAAATCAAACAAAATTCTGAAATTTTATTCCTATTACTGCTGGATTAATTTGTATAATTGACCTAGGTTTTTTTTTTTTTTACCA